>JAWDEX010184067.1:0-10989 GCA_035221805.1 Trichilia hirta | reverse complement strand
ATATATACACATACACACACATACTTATACAATTCAGTGGATTCCTGAACAATGCAGTGATTGGGGCACTTACCCTCCATCCAGTCACAAATCTGCTTATAACTTTTGACTCTTTAAAACTTTAATTACAACCTCATCTCGCATTATTTATCAACCTTTCTATACATTTAATTCCATCATATTATCAAACTTCTAATTTCAAATATAACACAACTGAAAAACACAATATTCAGCCATTTATTCGATTTTCAGCAATAAAATCCCATGACCCTTCTCATATCATCATAATCACCGTTATAATTTGAATTTTAACAAGTATAAATTCCAATCTCTAAACAATATAAACTCAGATCAACAATAAACCCTTAATTTCTCATATTCTAGCAACCTATAAATTTAAGGCTACAATCATGCATTTTTAACTTCTTTAAACTCATAATTAAACTAATCTAACTTTTTCATCTAAAATTTATAATCTAACACATAAATAGTAACTCTAAATTCACAAGTAATTCAAAACTTTAAATCAAAGTTAAAAATAGAAAGCTTACTAACAATTCTAAAATAACTAAAGAATCTTTCAAAACCTAATGGAAAGCTTAAAAACATTTTCTAAAAACCTTATCCTTTCCACTTGTGATTCTTGCTCAAATCTTAAACATAACCATTATAGCAACCTTAGAATGATGAGTGCGTGTTTATTGAAGTTAGAAATCAAAAGAAATTAGAAGATTTGTTATAGAGAGCATTATAATTCTAAAAGGAGAAAAAGTAGAGAATGCTAAAGATGAGGGGAGGAGAAGAAAATGAATAATTTATTAGTTTTAAAGGTTATTTATAATAGAAAGTGAAAGGTCTAAAGTTCCTTTGAAGCAAGTGAAGAAAGAAAGATTCAAGAAAGGGCAAAATTGTCATTTTATAAAGTCCCACATGTCTGACAC
The DNA here is from genome assembly GCA_035221805.1 of Trichilia hirta. Classification (NCBI taxonomy): domain Eukaryota; kingdom Viridiplantae; phylum Streptophyta; class Magnoliopsida; order Sapindales; family Meliaceae; genus Trichilia; species Trichilia hirta. The sequence goes on along the minus strand of JAWDEX010184067.1, from coordinate 10,048 downwards.
CATGACCGGTGACAAAAACTAGTATTGATCATCCCAAACTTGCCAAGTGTGGCAGTATCCTTGGTGCACCAATTTCCCTCAAGTTTCTCAACTTTATTCAGCTTTCATTCGGCTCTCACAAACTCTATTTTTGTCAATGATTCTACCTTCATCCAATATTTATTTCACTCTAGTTTTTTCTTAACCTTAATTTCTTTCTTGTCTCTTTGAGTGGCGAAGAGCATTTTCTCAATTGGTAGTCTTGATCAACAAAAAATTTGTTCTAAATGTGTGATATTTGAAAAGACTTACAACTAAAAATCTCTTCCTAACTCAATCATTTATCAATAAAATCTTTTTAAATTTTGCCTCATGTCTTAAAATCATCTCATCAATATATAAATTACACCCGTACACTCATATAGTAAAAATGATAAAAGTATTCTTAGGTAATAAAATGATTTGTAATGGCCAAAAGTTGTCATAATAGTATGACCAAAATTATGATGATTAGAATGAAAAAAAAGAAGAAGTTAATTTATAAGATTGAATAAGTTAAGAAGCAAATTTTAATTAAGTTAGAAAAATATTTTATATTGAAAATTGGTTACTAGGTAAATGGGTATATTATGCAAAAAGGGTATAATAAATAATTAGGTAGACTAATTGGTAATAGATTAAATTAAAAGAAGATAAGAAAGTTGGCCTAAAATGTAGTTAACTTAAACTTTTGGGGAGAAAAGAATAATTAAGAAAAAATTAGGGTATTAAGTGAAATTGTGAAGAAGGTTCTATAAATATCTTTATAATTTTATTAAAATGAAAGAAAAAAATAAAATAAGAGCTTACCACTCACCTTGGCTGAACCCTAGGGAATGAAGAGAGACAACAAAAACTTGACAAAAATCAAACCAAATAGAATTGAAGAAAAGGAAGAAAAACAAACAACAATCGAATTACGAGCCTTGGGGAATTCTTTTCAAGCTTTCAATATAAGTTAAAGGCAAGAAAATATTCTTTATTTTTTGGCAAAATGTGTAAGTTTAGTGTTGATGTTAAAATAGATGCATGGATGTGTTGATGATGATGAGAAAGTGATGATATTGTTGTAGTCATGGTTATTGACATATGTATGTATGAAAAATGCATTGATTTTGTTTGGTTATGGGAGAGAAATTTTGGTCACTATAGCAGCAAGTATGGAAGATGTTTAATGAAATGATAGTGTGAGGAAGTGATAAAATGAGTGTGTGAATTGGTGTCCATGAATTGGTGTAATGGATGATATGTATATTGGTAGTAACGGTGACTTAATGTGTGTGTTTGATATAGAGATGATATGTAAACTTGTATGGTGTGTTTTGAAAACATTTTGGTGCATAGAAATGGTCATTTTGAAGGATGGAATGTAGTAATCTAGGTTCTGGTCGTGTGTGGTTTCATTAAAGCAAAATTGTTTCACTTATGTTTAATATGCATGTTGCTAAATTTTTCTAAATAGGGTGTAAAGAATGACCCATAACTTGAGTTATAGACTCTTATTTAATAAATCATAAAATTTTTCATAAACTAAACACACTTAGGTATAACATAGTCAAAAATTAGAATTTTTTAATGGAAGCAAAATTTTTTAAAAATCACAAAACAAGGCTGCTTGAACAAGTGGTTGGAGTTGAGTTCACTAAACAGTGTATAAAGATTAGGTTATAACTTAAGCTCTTGAAGTTAAAATTAAAATCTATAAAATATCACTAAATCTAGACATATTAGCCTAATCTGTAAAATTTTTAGCTTTAGAATCATCACCAATTAAATACAGTAAAGTATGAAAATTGGCTAATCTATTATAAAAAGACACAAGTTAGGGTTAATGATAGTAATATAAGGGAAAATTATGAACCTCAAGCTAATGCATAGCATTTGCATAGTGCATTAAAAAATGACGTTTATACTTATCATTTCAATAAGGATCTAATTGGCCATAGATCGACGATCGAAGTCACAGATGCCGATGACTCTTTAGGACAATCTTTAGTCAGCCACAAAACTATGAGTAGAGCAATTATTTTTATTTACTTTATTATTTAGTTTTAAGAAAGAATTTGAAAATAATGAATGATTTTATATGTTTATATATATTACTTACGATTCTATTATGGATTATTGATATGAAAAGTAAGCTCTTAGAATGGACTTGAAATGAGTTTGGACGTTGTTTAAAATATGGATTTATGCCTTTTAGTCTTTCTGGATATTTGATATTAACGACATGCACAGATCATAGTACGAAAAAACTCAAGAGAACGCTCTGGGTTTTTTTCTACTTCATGTTAAGTTGAAAATTCTGGGACATAGTACATTAAAGACTGATTAAGAGACTCTCAGGCATAGCATTATTTGTTTTGCCTCAGTTTGTTTTATATAAATATATACGATAAATTTATTTTCGCTAATGAATATTCTAATTCATTGAAGAATTAAAAATTTTATTTTAAAACTATAGTTTTTAACAATAATAGAATGTATTAACTCCTATTATCTGAATCTTATTATATCTGATTATTCATTCTTTATTTTATAACTTCACTTGCTGAGTTCTCAAACTCACTTCCTATTCTACAGCTATTTTACAAGATAAATCTACTGGTAAGCCATTATCTATGCCTAGAGACTTGAGTAGGAAAGGAAGGTAGGGTTGCAGTCACTAGTATGGGTCCATCACGTGCAGAAAGCATTCATATAGAATACTTAGCCCATTTGTAGTTTGTACATTTTTGATAGTGCATGTTTTGTATGTTACTAAACATTATATATAATGGATATTATATGTATAAAGGGATGCATTGTTAGGTTATATATATTTTTTGATCTATTCATATGCATTTATATGGCGTATAATGATATATGACATGACAACATTAAGTGGTCCAGCATTAGTCGAAAGCTTAAAGTGGTAAAGGAATCTATCACTTGTCGGTAGCATCTCTAAATCAGGGATGTTACATGATCAAAATACCCTTAGTTCAAAGAACAAGTCTCATAGTAAATTTCAATATTGTGGGATTTGAGTCGAATCGATTAGAGAAATAATAAGGAAGTACATACCCTTTCCTCAATCAATGAATGGAACCATTACCTTACATAATGAATTAGGAAACTATTTTATTAATATATGTTTTTGATAATAATTAAAGTGATTTATTTAACTATTTTGCTAAAATGTTTTGAGTATGGTTGGGATGTTTTCTTATATATGTTTCATAAGGCCTATGAAATTATTATCATATGTTTATTTGTTATTAAAATGGTCCCTGGGATTTAAATGTTTAATTTATGATTTTAATTAATTATTTTATATAAATTTGTAGTGATAAGGCAAATGGGCCATTATTTTAAGTAGCCTAAAGTTGGACCCATGAGTTACCATTTAGGTGATCAGTAAGGCTTAGTAAGGCTTATTATTATTTCAAGTAGCATAATGTATAATTCATTGTAATAGTTCAATCACAAGTATAATTCAATATGCTTAACTCCCACTTCACCATTTCAGGAGAGAATTTGGGACAAAGCTATAAATTTTAAGGAGTTTACAATAAAAAGGTAAACTCGACTTACTTTTAATATGAGTTTATTAGATATCATGTAATATTTTAGATACTGTATTAATATTTTAAAAAAAAAATTTGATTTTAATTAATTTTCTTATTTAATAATGTTGAGATAATTTTTATTATTTAAATTTTTTAATTTAAAATTTATTATAAATATTTTATGAATTAAAAAGAAATGATATATAAAATCTTAGAAACTCTTATAGTACAATTTTAATCCACTCTTATGTTACGATTGTAACTCACAGAGTCTTAATATAAAAGTATGCAATAATATATCAAAATACACTATAATTATCATGCATAAAATTCCAATTCAAGACGCGACACTCTGTAAAAGGGTCCTTTGCAAATGTGAACTACATTTTTTTGTTTAAAGATAAATTAAATTCTTGATATTTTTATATGGACCCAAAATTTTCAACATCTCTCACTTTTTTCAATGGAAAATACTTACGCAAAAGGTTGAAGAATTGTATTTCCAACACAGTGATAAATTAATTATATATTTATATATATACTAAAATTTATCAAATATTCATATCCTACCTTTGAAAATTATAATATTTTTAACATTACAGTTTATCAAATATGTTTTCTAATAGTTAATTATTTTTTCAACACAACAGTAGGAACTTATTTTATAAGTAACAACAATATCAAACTGGCTACTATAATTTCTATGGATGAGATGCAGGATTCAAGACCCATCCACAAATCCACTTCGATCCTAATTTCTTTAATTATTTCAAAAGCAAAGCAATCTTGCAATTGATTGCAGCTTTCAAGATTCATTAATCTTGAGATTGACTAATTAAAGAAGCCAAAATAAATGAGAGAGATAAAGTATTTATACCTAATAATTTTTTATACCTAATTAGCTATATATTCAAGTCAAATCTATTTTATAATATTCTAGATTGTCAACTGAGTATATTTAAAATAATCAATTCAATTCACAATGATCTTTTTTCTTCTACAACCAAATCCTTCTTCCTTCTCAATCACAAAATTTCTCTTTCTAATTTAGATCTAAACCCTCATGCCAATAAAAGAGAGACAAAATATATCTTTACATATCTTTTTTTTGACAAAAGACAATACAATAATTTTAATTATACAAAAATAGAATGATAATAAATTAGTAAACAAAATTTTCATTGGAAGAGTTGATGGTGAATAGTTGATTGAAGATTGTGGCCATTAATATTATTATTGCACGTTTTTTGTTGAAAATTTATATCACATACTTTATTTTGGAAAATGATAATTGAATATATGAATTTTAATATAAGTATAATATTAAAATTTAAAAATTTACAAAATCTCTTACCCAAAAAGAAATTTAAGCATATAAAAGTAATAAAATGAAAAAAAAACTTATTTAAATTTTAATGTATTATTTTTTAATTAGAGATAGAATTCATTAATTTATTTAAGGTTAATTTTGAATTTTTATAATTTAGATGGATATAGTTAAATTTTTATTTATGATCAAATTGCTTTTCCCTTTTCAAAATCTATTTTTGAGTAGTTGATTTTGCTAAAAATAATTATAAAAATATTTATTGAACAATTAAAATAATTTTTCGATATTCAAAATTACTTTTCATCATTCTAAAAGTAATCTAGACGGAAACTTATTAATTTGACTAAAGGTTACATAAAATACCAACTACAGAAGTTAATGTTTCTTCGGTTGGTATTTGTGGAAGTAAATGTTCCAAAGGAGAAAGAGAGAGAAGGAAAGGAAGAAGAGCCAATTAACATTTAACATTTAGAACTTTTAATTTACACATTTTTTTCTACTGTTTTTATTTATATATTTTTATTATTTTATAATTTTATTCAAGAAAAATATAAAATATCCATAAAGTAATTTAAATTTGACAAATTTAAATTTAATCCAATTTCATACGTATTCCTAAAGTTAAATTCAAATGGGCATTAAAAAGATAATTTCTTTATATTACTGTGAATTATTTGTGCAAGTCACTACAACTATTAGTCATTTAAATTAAGAAAAAATAAATAATATTAAAAATATAAATATTAACTAACAAAATTACAAAATAAATGTAACTATCAGATATAAATAACATAAATCAAGAAATGATTAACATTATTATACCATGTCATTTTATTCATAAGAGCGAATACAAAAAATTTGTCTCTATTATTATTCTATATTAAAAATTATAGCCTATTTTTTCATAAAATTTAGGTTGCATTAAGATCACATGGATCCAAGGAATTTTCTGCATGTAAAAATAATAAATACCATTAATTATATAAATAAATAAAATTCATTAAAGAAAGGAAATGATATAATAAAACAGCTGAATCTATAGAATAGCCGTTTGTATAAATTTAAATCACATTAAAAGTCGTACGTGCGGGCAGACAAGAGTTAGGCTAAGCGCCGCTAGCTAAAGGAAAAGTTTCCCCTTGAGGGATTAAAACATATGGATCCCCACTGTTTGATAAAATAATAATAATATATTTTAATATTTTATGTTGGAAATAAAATCCACTTGAAAAAGCTTTAGGTATGTAGAAAGGTACAACCATCAGATTCTGATTAGATGGAGCCCACACTTTGAAATTTCGAAAGTTAATTGTTTAGTGCCGAACGCCACGGAAACAATCATTCGTCTCAGTTTTTCTGTCCACTGTCATTCTATCTAACCACGTCCTTTTTTCTGACTGCAATTGTATCCTTGATAACGTCAGTAACAGTGAACACTCGACCACCTCGCCGACGTGGCCAATGACTACACTCATTCAACAACCCACTGGATTAAAAGCTCAATCAAAGTCGCCATCTATCTCACGTGTTTAGGAGCATCCTAGGCCACCCGAGGCAATCTTGCTTGCAATTATCTAAAAACAAACTTAAGCCGCTTGAAAGTTCTTTAAACTCCCGTCGGATCGGATCAGAAACTATTATTTTTTTCAATTATAATTCAACCATAATGATTCACCATCAATAAAAAGTAAAAAAACAGTTGAAAGAGATACGTTCAAATTCTGCATGCATTATCCTTTCTTTTAATCTATCTAAGTATATTGGCATGGAAGGTCATGCTCTGCCTGCGTAACAAAAAGATGGGATGGCAAGGTACCAACAATCGTCTCAAAATCAAATAAGAACAAATTTGTACCCAACCTTCCTTTCTTCCCACTATCATACCCATTCTTGGAAGTCATACGGGTACCCTTATGGAGCACTTGGGAGTTTTTATAAAAAGAAGTAGAACGCATCAAAAGAGGATGTCTCTATTCTTCCAATTTTCTCTATTTTTGATTAAATTGAGAAGAAACGCACACTATTTATTATCTTCCTCCCCTTTACAATAAACACAAATTAAATATAGTTGGTTCTCCCAAATTTGAAATCTCTATCTTGTTTGTCTTCGTATCCTTATATTGTGCCAAATACTAACCTGAGCGTCATAGTTTCTTTGTCGAAAACTTTTATTGTTGTTACAGGATTAGGGAAGACCTTCCATTTGTTGTGGGATGCAAGGATCAACTACACCTCGACTCGTCATTGTAAGTGTCAGGCGAATTTTGCGCTTGAGCATTTTATAATAAATGAGTCCTTGTCAATTGTTTTTACCACTAAGACTTATAATAAATGGAAAAGGATTGTTAATTTAAAATTTTAATTTAAATTTATATATAATTTTGATTTATTAAATTTATGTAATTTAATAATTAAAATATGAAATAAAAAAATAACATTTAGTGCCACGAACTTAACAATTCTATCCATGAATGAATTGTACAAATTTAATGAATAAAAATTTATATTATTATTTTAAGTTAAAGTTTTCCCTTCAAATAAATTGATTACATGAAAAAATAATAGCATTAGCATCTTGTATATTTATTTTATATAATGTTTTTTTTTTAAATTTAATAAAAAATTTTGTAATTCTTTGTTACAATATTATTTTTTTGTCAAAATATTATAAACACTCATGTTAATTTATTACTTATATTACAATCTTTTAAATCCTCGTTTTAACTTATAATTCATGTTAATAAATAATATTAGTGATCTCATTATTCTTTCTTATTTATATCTTTACGGAATTCTATGTGATAGAATTGTAATTAAAAAAAATATATCGCAATAAGTATGATGACATTTTGTTACAAAAATTCTTGTTTGATTAAATTTTATTACGATTTTACAATATCAATTCTATTTTTTTTTTCCTAAAATAGTTCATGCTTATTAATATATAATAAACAAATATATTTAAAATATATTATTTTATAAATATACATATAATTATTGTTAAAATGGTTAAATTCTTTTAAAGTATTATCTTTATTTGTCTAGTATTGGGAATAAAAATTCTAATACAAATTCAATTATTCAAATTGATGTGACAAAGTAATATTACTACTATATGTGACAGTATAAACAAAAAAATTATCTTCCTACTTACTTGGGAATGACATCCATGCCCGGCGGTTCTGGATACCTGCTCAAACCCAGGTTATTTTAGTAAGCATCTGTTATTAAAACATAGAACCTGATTGAGTTTGGATTGAATGGCTCAAACTTTACCGAGTTTGGATTTGGGCATGATTTATATCTAGAAATTTAGAAAGCTTGTGGATATCCAATCAATAAATTTTATTGTTAATATTTTTAATTAAAAAAATAAAAATCAAATTATAGAGTTGAAGATCTTTAGTTAGAGTATTATGTAAAAAATTAATTTAGGTAGCTTTAAGAATACTGAAAGTAAATAGCAAAATAAGATATTTTATTTTATATATATATATACACACACACACATGTTATAGTTCAATTAAATTTTTTATATATTTTATTTTTAAAATTAAAATTTTTAATTCAAATATTTTACTTTTCGTCAATGAGTTTACTCAAAAGAATTTAAATTTAATAAGTTGAAATTAAAAATAATTTTAGAATTTAATATATATTAATATGTACAGATATTCATGGAACTCTAAAATTTATTTGAATACTATCCAAATCCAATCTCAATTTTAACTAACTTAAATGTGTGTTCGAACAGATATGATAATAGAAAATCAGGCACAAGCACAAATAGACAATTATGAAGACCCATGCCCGACAATTACCATCACTGTGCCAACTCACCTACCCATCTATTCATCACTTTACAAAAAGCTCTCTATCAAAATTTAAAAATTATATCCAACAATAGACTATCAAATTAGCCCCGCTTAAAAAAGATGATGCACCCTCATTGCATAAAATAACAGAACAAAAATGACCCCCCGACGTCCTGATTTTGGAAACTTGAACTACTGCCTCGTGGAGTACTATAAATAAATGCACCCTTACTCACGAAAACACGACAAAAATGAAGTCTTCTAACTCGTCAATAGTTCTATTTGTTTTTGTTCTTCTAATATCATTTTATTGTTCCGAAACTTCGAGCAAAATTCATGAGAATTTTCTTCAATGCCTTTCTGTATACTCGGAGAACAACACCTCCATTACTAAAGTAATTTTCACCCAAAATAATTCTTCATATTCATCGGTCTTAGAGTTTCCTATAAAAAATCTTCGGTTCTCAACGCCAACTACACCAAAACCTCAAGTCATTGTGACACCATTACAAGTATCTCATGTTCAAGCTACCATATATTGTTCCAAAAAATATGGCTTGCAAATCAGGGTTCGAAGTGGTGGTCATGACTTTGAGGGTCTATCCTATGTTTCTTATGCCCCCTTTGTGGTTATTGATTTAATAAATCTTAATTCAATCAATGTTGACGAAAAGAATAAAACAGCATGGGTTCAATCTGGAGCAACCCTTGGACAACTTTATTATAGAATTGCTGAGAAAAGTAAAACTCTTGCCTTTCCAGCGGGACTTTGCTCTACTGTTGGTGTTGGCGGGCATTTTAGCGGAGGAGGCTCTGGATTATTGTTGCGAAAATATGGCCTTGCTGCTGATAATGTAGTGAATGCTCAGTTGATTGACGTCAATGGTAGACTTCTTGATCGAAAATCAATGGGAGAAGACTTGTTTTGGGCAATTCGGGGTGGTGGAGGCGCCAGCTTTGGAGTTATCGTTGCATGGAGAATACAGCTAGTTCCGGTTCCAAAAAAAGTAACTGTATTTGCACTCCAAAGAACCCTGGAACAAAATGCAACAAAGATTATTCACAATTGGCAGTACATAGCAGATAAGCTTCCTGAAGATTTAATGATTGGTATCCAAGTCGCAAGTACAGATTCAAGTACAAGGGGAAACAAAACGATTCAAGCTACGATCGCTTCCTTGTTTCTTGGTGGGATTGATAGGCTCCTTCCATTGGTCCATGAGAACTTACCAGAACTTGGTTTGGTGAAAAAAGACTGCTTGGAAGTAAGCTGGATCGAAGCAATTCTTTTCGGCAATGGATTATGGAAATTAGAATCTTTGCTTGATAGGAAC
>JAWDEX010184037.1:0-13622 GCA_035221805.1 Trichilia hirta | reverse complement strand
TAGGGGGAAAAACATGCTTGCTGCAGCGATTTCCTTTTTTACTACAGCAGACTATTTTTTTGCTACAGTAAAAATTCCTCCATTGCAGTGGGGGCTCTTTTTTTGCCCTTCAATTTTGTACTTTCCACTTTGCGATTTTGTTTTTCTCTTATTCAAACTTTGATTTTTTTAAAATTTGATTCTATAGAATCCTGATTCTATGCAAACATATTGGTAATTTTTTACAGACTCATACTGTATTAAATTTTGATTTTTTTAAAATTTGATTCTATAGAATCCTGATTCTATGCAAACATATTGGTAATTTTTTACAGACTTAGACTATATTAAATTTTGAGGATAAAATTCTTTGAAGAGAGGTAGAACTATAGCACCTATTTTTTAAACTAAGGGTAATTTTGTTATTTTACCCTTTAAGAGTATTTTTTGTATTCAATAAAATTTATATTTGGGTGCCTAATTTCTCTTGTTAATTAATTTATTAACTATATATTAGCCCAATTAGTGATTTAGAAGGGTTCGCAAAAGTTCCAATGCGATTTCAAAATTTTGGTTATAAGATTTTCTTTGCGTAGCCGAGCTTTAATTATAAATTTTTCTCAGTTGGATAATTTAATTTAAAATTTATTTATTTTATATGAAAATAGACAGATTTAAGACTCTATAGAATCAAATTTCAGAAAAATCAAAGTTAAAATGAGAGAGAAACGAAGTCACAAGTGAAAAATAAAATATCAAAGGGCAAAAAAGGAGCCTCTGCTGTAGTGAGAAGGGAGCTCATTACAGCGAGGTTGTTTTATACCCCTGCGCACCTTACTTTCAAATGTAATTTTTTGTTGATTTAAAAATTCAATTGACGATCTATTTTTTTCAATAAAAGCTAACAAAACAAGAATTCCATTGAAATAAATTTAAGCCAATTTTGAATCAAATTGAAAAAGTTATAAAGATAAAAAGTAAGGGGTATAAAATTAATCTTTTAAACATTTGTAAATAAAATCTCCATTTTACCCCTTTTTAATTCCTCTTTATTCTTATTGTATAAGAGCAAAATGGACTTGTTACCCATTGTAAATGATTCTAATGTCCAAAATCATTTTTTTTTTCTTCTTCTGTTCTTCTTCTTCACCATGGGTTACTTTTCCTTTCCTTTCACTTTAAACAAATTAATCTCTCTCACCACTAACTCAAATTCTTTCAAATTTCTTTCTCAAACTAGTTTATTTTTATCATTCTCAAGCTTTCCAACCAATTAATTATTTGTGTTAAGCATTATTTGTGGAGTTAGAAGAGAAATAAAAGCTAGGATTATGAAAAAATTTGAAAATTTTCATTTTGAGCAGTAATTAGGTTGAAAATTAATTTCTTCAAGTTAGAAACATTTTTTTAGTGAGATTTTTAACTAATTTTAAATTAAAAATTTTGTTTTAATGAAAGTTAGAGTCTAGGTTTGTTAAATTTAGGAAATAATAGGATTTAAACTTAAATTGGGTCAAAAGAGCTATACATTTGAAGAATTGACTTAAGAAGTATTAAATTTGAAGGTAAAATAGTTCAAAATAAGGTTTAAATAGAAAATAAGGCAGAGTTACTATTTATAATTACTATTTATCTCAATGTTAGTTTCTTCAAAAGTTATCGCTTAATCATTAGTTTCGCATTTGAATAAGGTTTGAAAGTTATATAAATGACTATAGAGTTTTAAGTAGATGAAAAATTAGGAAAATAATCGAAATCGTTTGACAATTCATTAGAATATATTTCTTCATTGAATTTTAGTATATAAAGTATCTCATAGTGCACAATTTCTATTTACTACTATTTAGAATAAAAATTTGATGTGTTTGTTGATATTTATATCATAGGCTCCGAAAATTCGCATGACAAAGTTGTGAGATGCGAGAATTAAAGAGAGTAGATACCCTTTCTCAATGTGAGTAGATTTTATTATATTTTTTTTTTGTATTTCAAAAGTTATTTTCACATTAAATATAATTTATGCATTATAATTTGAGACATTTAAAAGAGATAAATTTGTTATTGTGATAGAGACCAGGAGGAGGTTTCTTTATTTGTGATTTATGTATTGATGATTTTGTGATTATGTATTAATAATTTTGTATATTGATATTGATTTGTTTGAAAAGCCGAAGGTCAATTTTAATATTTATACATTGAATCTGTTAGGTAAATCTTTGGTAATTTATATATTATAATATTAGATACATTATTTTTATGTATGATGAATTTGAGTTAATTTTGGGTCAGGGACCTATTATTATATGTTTTGGTTTGATATATAATATGGAAGTCTTGGTCATAAGGGCCTAAACTGTAGCTACAAAGTAAGTAGTCTAGGGACGGGCCTATAAAGAGATCGTCTAGGTGAGTGGGTGCATCAATAGGGTTGATATAAGGAAGGTGGTATATCATTTGTGATGGAATGGACCGCTAGACAGAACTATAAAAGGACAGTCATGTTTAGGTACATAGACTACTTTAGGCCAATATTAGTAATGGGCCTAACTTTACAATAAACTCATGCATTTATTTTCTATTAGCATATGAATAAAATTTTATAAAAATTTGCATGATTTTTATTGTATATAAACTCACTAATCGCTCGAGTTTACTTTTAGCCAGAGTCATATCGAGAAGATGGCTTGCCCAGTAATTTTAATCTTATTTTATTTATTTATTAAATATTTTATGATAATAACTTAAATATTTTAAATGTTTTATTTAATTAATTTTCTCTTTATATGTGTTGAGCTAGATATTTATTATGTGTATTATATATTTTAATTCGCTCACAGAGTATACTCTTGTATACTTACCTCTCTCACTTTTTATTTTCAAGAGACCGAGCACAAGATAAATAGCGCATTAGTGGTGGAGATCTAAAGTGATTTTAGAACTATTGGTATCCGTTTAGTTTATGACTAGTAAATTAGTGAAAATTATTCATTGAGAATATTTTTGTAAAAAATTTTATGACATGAAATCCTATGCTTGTATTACATGACATGTATGTTTGTAAACTACTTTATGTGGTATCATTTTAAGATCACCTTTGTTAAACTGTATGATTGGTATGATTTGAAACTATTTCCTATTTATGTACTTTTGTTGTATAACTTTTAAAAGTCTCGAAAAGACATGTATAAGTTCTGTTTATAAATGATTGATAATATATTTAAAAGAATATGTTTATGATTATACAAAGATAGGTACCTAGTTAGCCTTGTAGGCTTGAGAGACACATTCAAAATTTAAAATGTCTTTTAAAGGTCTGTGGTGATTGTCACGTGTGGATTCTATGAGCTAGAGTGTGATATATACAGATAAATTATCCTTATCTGTATGCCTAATGCGCCCTGATTTTTGGGGTGTCATACCTTATTTTCAAGGTCAAGATAAAATAGTTTATAGACGATCTTTCAATATTTGTCGTCAAGTCAAGGTCAATATCTAACCAAGCCCTTTTTCAAATAATTAATATAAAGTTCGTAAGTTTTATTAATAATTAGTATTATAAAATGAATAAAATTAAGGATACAAAATCTCTATGCAAACTCCTTATATAAACTGATTTATACTGATATAATAGTATTGTATGATTAATTTGTATCCTCTATTTATGAGAATAAAAAAAAATTATATAAAACAATATCAACATAAAGTTTTACCATATTAATTTATATAAAAGAGTTTGTACATAATTATTGTATCTCTAAAATTATTTCTATTAAATATATGTTTTAAATTTACTTTCATACCATATGAAAAGCATTACAATATCAATGAAAATCATACTACAACCAACACCTATTATTTTGAAACTCACAATATTATCAAATTGACTCTAAAGGTTAGCTTGCACAAAAAGTATTTCATTTCTTATTCGTTAGACAATTTTAGATGAGACAATGAACATTAGACGTGCATATCATGACGAGGATGATATGATACTGCGAGCAATGGGTGTTGTACCACTTCAGCTACAAGGCTAGGCGCTAAACTAGGGATACAATAATTATGCATATACTCCTTATACAAAATACTTGATATAACGTTATATGATAATATTGTACTATTAACACGTGTAGTATATGTGTGAGAGTATAAAAACAAATTAAACAAAAAAAAAAATGACAATACTTAATTTTGCCATGTCTCATAATAATTTGCCTCACTCCCTTTATGAACTTTTGATGAACCTTATCATAAAGATGATAGAAGTTTTTTCTCTTAAGAACATCCACGAAACTGATCAATTGTCCTTCGGACTTTGTGAGCATGCATAAATATCGACTCTTGAATACTGTCATAAGAATTAGTACTGCCTGATGATCCCTAAATCTAATATGAACTATGAGTTTTTCTATTTTGACCAGCCTCGCCGCAGCCGAAAGCATCACTGGCATACGCTTTGGTCCAAGTGGCATGGAGTTCGTGGAATCCCGCGTGAATGAATAAGGTGAGATAATGACAATCAATACTCTTATTATTTTAAAGCTCACAATATTATCATATTGACCCCACACAAAAAATAATTCATTTGTTTATTCCTTAAAAAATTTTAGGCCAGACAATGAAATTGACCGCGCAAGTCGCGACGATGATGATCTTCTGCTCTCTCCATTATGGTATCAATTTTAAAAGTCAGCATAATTTCATTCATGTACTTATTCTCTCTCTCACACACAAAACCAAACAAGCAACTAAACATGGAAAATATCCCAATTATCTCGAACTACTCCATGTTGTTTCTGTTTTCTATATTTCTGAATGTGTTTTTGATCATCAATACTTATGTGGGTGATGATTGGAATCTGAGTTGGAGTATTAGAGCAGCAAGAGAAGCTGAGTCTGCGGCTGCAATTTCATGCTCAGGACATGGAAGGGCTTACTTGGATGGGTTATTACTCGACGGAAAGCAGCCTGTTTGTGAGTGTAACGCGTGCTTTTCAGGCCATGATTGCTCTGTGTTTATGCGTGGGTGTATTGCTGATGCTGATAGGTAAGTATTGATTGAGCTCTCTCTCTCTTTTTTTGGGATTATTGCGATATTGAGTAATCCATATAATATATTAGTATTCATCACTTTCTATATGTTTTATGTTAAAATTGAGACTATTTGTGTTGTGTCATATCGTGTATCTTGTTATTTTATTATGCTCGTTTTGATATTATAGTGCAGTAATTTTTAAGTAAAAATTATTGTAAGATAAAAAAATAAAAATGTATGAATTCTATAAAAATTAGTGTATATTTATAATGTGAACGCAATAATATTGTCAAACAAGTCGCTATTGCTTGTCAATGCAATTAGTAATAAAATAGTGCACGACATTTTAGTATATATATATTTTTAATTATTATACTTTCTATCTCTATGTATCAATAAGAAACTGACATATTTACCCCTTTTAGTTTTAAAATCTAACACTTACATTCCCTTCCGTTAACCAAAATAACATTTACACTTTCTTCTCCTAATTCAATTGCTAGAATAATATTATATATATTAGAGTTTTTATTTTTTTAATTAGAACTCAAAATTTAATTTGTTGTTAATATATTATTTAAGATTTTTCTAATCAAGTTTGATTATTTAAAAGAGTTTTAAATAAAAGACACAAGTAGTCAAAATTAATACCTATCAAAAATTTTAAATAATTTATTTGATCATCAGTCCAATAACTTTTGTCTGATATAATTATTTATTTATTTATTCATAATATAATATTTTAATTTCTATTAACAGTAAAAATTGACTACATATTCAATAATTAAAATTGAATATTTTGTGTGTGTGTGTGTGTGTGTTAACAATACAATAAATAAAACTATTAAATATTTAATTAATTTTTTTATTTAAAACAGTAATTGTATATATATTACAATGATAAAGAGTAAATAAATAATTGCATATAAATTTGTTATTAGATATAAAGATATAAAGGTGATTGCATAATCATAGTTTAAGAAAGAGGGGAGGTAAGTATCTATTTAACCCTCCTAGTGTTGGAGCAGTGGTAGGGGTTGTACTTGTGGACCTCTTGGTCCTAGATTCAATTCCTATTTTCGTTACTTTCTCTGCTGAAGCGCTAAAGGAGTCAGGTCGAGATTTTATACTGTACTTGGTACCACTGCAATATGGTCCTTGTACACGGTTTTTAATTTTGGACGGACATCGTGTGATCTGCAGATATAATTCCTAAGAAAAATTGGTGCTTAGTCTCTTATATAGCTGACTATAGTGATGACTGAGTATAAGAGTTTTCTTGTCATCCAAAAAAAAAAAAATTGTATTTATTTTTTATATTATATTCATATTATTTTAACAAATATTCTTTTATAAAAATATATATTGGTTTTTATTCATATTTTAAAATTTTCAATTATTTATTTATATTTTTTTATAAAAAATTATTATTTTTAAAATGCAGTGGCGATCCATTATTCTTGGAGCCCTTTTGGATGCAACATGCAGAACGCAGTGCATTAGTAGTAGCAGGATGGCACAGGATGAGCTATAGATTCCAAGATCAATCTTTCATCTCCAAAGAACTTGAAAATCACATCAGAAAACTCCATTTCATTGCAGGAAATGCTGATACAAAAGACCGTTTCATTGTCTTCGGTGCCGGTTCAACCCAACTCCTCAGTGCTGCCGTTTACGCTCTTTCCTCCAATAACTCCTCGTCGCGTGCGAGAGTTGTAGCTTCATTTCCATTTTACCCGGTTAGGATTCTAGCTTAAGCATTTCCTTTGAGCAGGCTCAACATCTTTTAAAATATAGATTTGAACAAGTCAGGACGAAATATTGCAATAAATTAATAATAATAATTTTCATCCTAATTTTTTTATGGCAAAATACATTACAAATAAAGTGGTAAGTGAGTTTGTATGCATGAATTTGATAGTGAATTTTGATAATTTTTAAAGTTATTTATTGCATAATTCTATATTTTAATGAATGCATGTCACCTTGTTTAAAATATATTTTGGGACCAAAAATTTATAATAAGTAAGATTACACGTGAATTAATGTTGACCTGGGGCAAATCTGTATTTAAAAGATTTACAAACATATATATAGACCTAAGATTTTTTGTATTGAAAAGTTTTTCTTCCAATTGTATGCAGTACAAATAAATTATTTTGAATCGATAGAATTTGAGTTTGATGGAGATGTTCTCCTGCATATGTTTGCATATTTTAAAATTTAGATTTGAGCAAGTTAATGTCAAAATTTTACAGCAAATTAACGTCAACTTGCTCATATCCCTATTTTAAAGGATTTCCGAACATTACTTAAGAATTTAGATATTAAAAATACTTTTCTTCCTGCTGTATGAAATACAAATAATTTATTTCAAAATTTTTCTGCAAACATTTGCATCTTTCAAAAGGTAGATTTGAGCAAGTCAGTATTGAAATATTGTACCAAATCAACGGTGGCTTGCTCAAAACCATATATTACAAGATAGAATACGACTTATTTTTAACAAAAAATTGTATTCTAATTTTAGGGAGTTGGAGAGATTGGGATTACTTATTACATAATTGAGAACAGCTTGAAATTTTTTGAAGTAAACAATTTTTTAGAGAAATGTGGTCTGTTAACAGAAGGTATTAATTTTTGAAGTAGGCAAATTTTAAGAAAAACAGTAAAATCTATTGAAATTAGTTGCAATTCAGGTAGTGTGAGAAAAATTTACTGAGTGTAGTCATAATTTTCATATAGTGAATTTTTTTCTCGTTGTCTTTAGCATTCATGATTTTTTTTTTTTTTCTATTATAGAAGTTTTTTTTTCATGTAAATACTTGTATTGTACAATTAGTGTCTCTTTATCTATTTTTTTAATTATTTGTTTGATATATTTGTTGTAGAGAATTTTGGGAGGGACTAAAAATCCCAATACAAAATTTACGGACACTCACACTTAACAATATTGATGTTGAAATATTTTTTTTGCAGCTATATGAACTACAAACAAATTATTTCAGATCATTTGAATTTGAGTTTGATGGAGATGCATATCTGTGGAAGAACAACTCAAATTCAAGTGGCACGCATATGATTGAGTTTGTAACATCACCAAACAACCCAGATGGACGATTGAACAAGCAAATTCTGAACGGTCCGTATGTGAAAAGTATCTATGATCGTGCATATTTTTGGCCACATTTCACACCAATTCCAGCTCCAGCAGATGAAGACCTCATGATTTTCACCATTTCTAAGCTAACTGGTCATGCAGGCTCCAGGTTTGGGTAATATCCTAACCATTATAAAACCTTCAATAGCAAAACGTAGAGTAGTGGTAGGGATACAAGCACCTTATATAAATTATTTTGTATAAACTAACGTGAAAATGTTGCATGGTTGTCGTATTCTTATACATTTATTTTCCATTTTTCTTTTACACCCATGAATTTTTACTCACTTTTATGAAAATGAAACTCTTTCACACCCATAAATTTTTATTTTTGTAAAAATATAAAAAATATGACAACAATACAATATTATCACATTAATTTGTACAAAGATTTTATATACGGGATTTGTATATTGTGAGCTAACATATGGACAATAATATTTTAGTCCCTGAGTTTCCAGTTTTGGCAAAATAGTAAGTTGGAACATAGTTTGGCAGTTTTAATAATATATGCTAGATTGGCTGGTGGAGGTCCAAACATCGAGTTCTGATTGTTGTTAGGACTCCACCCCAAACTCTTTTGGGTTGAAATAAGATTTTGCTTTTCTGGGTGTGATTTAGATTGGTGTCTCATTCTTACATTTAGGCGTATGAATAGATTTCTCTTATTATTGAAGTAAACTCTTGTTTATAGTCTGAGCATAGACTCTTAGGACAAAATTTTAATTATACTACCAAAACTAGTAATAGACGTCTGATGTTGTACCGATATATTGTACATTATAATATGTTATATTCAAAAATAAAATACTAGCCATCACAGATTATAATTCTAAATTCTTATCCCACATGACATTGAATTCATTAATTAGAAAGGTGAAAGGTATAATAAATAATTTTGAAAATTATATAATTCAATATCTACTGGATGAATGCCATCTCACTTACCATACTATTTAGAGTCAAAATTTGAGATCAAAATCCATAATATCTAACGTTACTGTTTTAATAAAATTAGTACCCGAGTTTAGATCTTTTTGAGTTTCAATTAAGTCCCTCTACGGTCTTTTCGTAAAAGGCAAAATGTCTGTGACTAAATTTAATATAAATAACAGAAGTATGGCTTTATTTATTGTTTCACTAAAAATTATAAACTAAAATGTTAATAGCTCAATAATCAATAATGTATTTTTTTGATTTAATTAGACCAATGAATGCAGGTGGGCACTGATAAAGGATGCAGGTGTGTATCAAAGAATGCTGGAATATATCTCAATAAACACCATGGGAGTATCTCGGGACACTCAGTTGAGAGCTTTGAAGGTTCTGAAAGTAGTGATGGAAGATAAAGGAAGGAAAATATTTGAATTTGGACACAACACTATGAAGAATCGATGGAAAAATTTGAATAAGATCATATCGTTGTCACAGAGATTTTCACTTCAGGATATTTCACCTCAATACTGTAATTACTTTCAGAAAATAAGAGCATCTTCTCCAGGTAAGTAATTATTTTTATTATTTGTTGGGAAATTCAGTCCTGCTCAAATTTAAAAATAATAATAATAATAACAAACAAGAATATTGATAGGAAAAAATATCTATCATATAGCATAAGTAATTACATAAAAGAAAATCATATAGTAACGAAAAATTACAGATGTCAAGAATGACGAGAAAAAATCAATTATATAAAAATATAAGTAATATACTAAGTAAATCCATTCTCTTTATATATGGCAAAATACTATTTTTTTAATAAGAGCATGTTAAGCTAATGGCTCGTATTTAATACTCTATTATGTGTGTATAAATACTTGCCTAGGGCACATACATGTGTATTTTTTAATTATTTTTATAGCAAAATTTTTTTCTCTTTCGTAATTTATTTTTTGCACATCACAAAAATTACTTTGGTAAATCTAATTTCAATTTTCATTTATTGTTTTATTTGTCTTTTATCGTTATCTATATGTTTTGCTTAATCCCTATTTTTTGCACTCCATAGTATTTTGTCTTCCTTTCACAAGTTGATCTTCACATAAAATAAGGTTTCAAGAAATTCTTAAAACAGAAATTCTCCTAACTTGTGAACCTGATCCATTCTCTTGTTGACAATCCTCTTGTTTCGATTGCTCACATGTTAACTGGCCCTTCTTTCTGTTACTTAAGTTGGATCAGTATATTATTGAGCCATTAACCTCTGTTTGCCACAAGATAAACTTAATCGTCCCATCATTTGTTTTTTTCACAAACTTTATGGGGTTTGAAATATTTGCTTTACACTAGAGCCTTTATTAAAACCCTAATACCACTTGTTTGATGTTTTCGTTTTAGAAAATCGTGAGCAGAACTAGAAATTTCAGAACTTTCAACTTACAAAACCTGAAGCTTAATAAATATAAATCAAATTTCAACACTAATTCTCTTCTTTTACTAATGTGTGATCATTTAAAATGCAAACTTAAAGAAATATAACAACTCTGAGTTACTACAAACAACAATATATATCTATGTCTATATTTCTGTCTATCTATCTATCTATTACATAACAATATATTAATTTAAATTCATATTTTACAAACTATAGACTTGTGCATCTAACCATTCTATATGGCAGCTTATGCATGGGTGAAATGTGAAAAGGAGGAAGATAAAGATTGCTATGAAGTTCTAAAAGCTGAGAAAATCATTGGGCGTGAAGGTAGAAAATTCGGAGTAGAAAGTCGATTTGTTCGTCTAAGCCTCGTTAGAAGCCAAGATGATTTTGATTTGCTGTTGCATCGACTTAATCAGTTAATCTCTAAAGAATTATCACTTCACATAGTGCCAAAATTGTTTATGCCTCATGCACCGACAGAAGCAGAAGTACGCCTCATTTCGAAGAGAGCAGGATGAATTATTCAAATTTCATTTGATGATCAGAAGCGAATAGAAAGCCAAGTGATAATAATAATGTCCAGATTAACGTGATCAACTATATTTGTTGATCACCAAAACATTATTTCCTACAAGTGCATGTAAGCCAATATATATATATATATATATCTTGCATATATGTATGTATGTATCTTGCATAAATGTCGTAAAAGGATACAGATTCCCTCATTCTTTCCTTATTTAGATCCTAACTCTATGTCCAAGATAAAGTAAACACATAAAATGAAGGCTTAGATCCCTCAAGTCCATGTATCCTTACCTCTTTAAAAGAAAAAGAGAAACAAGACCAAAAAAGAATCTAAATCTATCTTAGAAAGTGTTCTAATTTGATTATTAGAAGCTATAGTTGGAAGAAAGAGATCATGACTATGGATCGTGTGTGTGTGTGTGTGTGTATTTCGGGTTAAGATATGTTATTCTATATATAGACTATTGGTGAGTATAAACATTTAGTATTAAAAAAAAGAAAGAAAGAAAAACGTTTGAATTCCAATTCTTGTAAAAAATTTGTTAAATATAATGTAATAACGTCAAATAAAAATAAAATATTAATTATTGTCATATTATGCTAATATTTACGGTGCACTTAGTTGAAATTACAATAGTTTGAGATCTTAGCGAAGAAGTCATAAATCTCTAATAAAAAATTAAATTTACAAGTCACAAACCGAACAAGATGGTTTGGTCTAAATCTTTTGGGAACTGATTCTTTTTTGCCCATCGCTTGCATCAGACGAATGTGTATACTTATTTTTTAAAATAAGATGGTATGTATGTAATTAAACAATACTCAGGGGTACTACTGAAATTTTGTTATTTTCCGCCAAACAGCGAAAATAAGACAACTGACCTCTAATCCAGACCATTCAATTGTTATGCCACTATGAATGGCCTAGACAACATCTTGGGTAGGATCCATTGCAGGCACTAAATGAGGTCAAAATTTTAGGATTTAAGCTCGCCTAGCTAGCTAGCTAACACACGCATACAACTAAAATCACCAAGTATGAGTGAATCTTATCTTGTGCATATGATATGTTGAGAAGTTTAAACATGTTTAATTCTATGAAAACACCATTGTTTCTTCTGGTTCATAGCTCATGTATCACGAAGACTGAATTACTTAACTTCACTAAACAACAAAATGGAAGCTGTTGAATTTTACTATTGCAGCACCTAGAAATTATCATATACAGTAATAAATTTCACATCCGTAGCACTAGTTTAGGAGAAAAGAATGGCAAGATAACTCTTATCTATTTAGTTAAAATGAAAGACAAAAGTGCACATATGTATATATTTTGAATTTACACTATGCACCTATGTTCAACATACCGTGTAATTTATTTCCTTAATCAATGATTGAGCCAGGTAATTGCCTTCCAATGTCTGATGAAAGGATCCTTCAATGAACTCCAGTCTAAAATGTACATGACATATTGATAAATGATTTCATATTCAGTAAAATGTCAAAATATGTGCCATGCTATATTAGAAATATGAGATTATTGTCCTCCATGATCCTATAATATAAATACCAGAACTACTTTTCAATAAAACCCAAAGTAATTTATTGTTACAAGCAAGGTTCTCATACCGTAGAAACAAATGCAAATCCACCATAGTAATTACCTTTTTCTAGAGCCTAGAATGTAATGGCGAAAATGAGAAGAATGTGGAAGATCGCACAATATATGAAAAATAAATGGCCAAATCAAAGCCTAACTTCACAAGGCTTGCAACAAGATTAAGCATGCTCATTTTATTGTATTTCCAAAGAGTAGAAAGCTGCGTGTAGAGAATAGGTAAAGTGAGGTGACTGCAATTAACAGTGTGAAAGGAAAGTCATCATGCCAACTAGTTAAAATCTCTGCATCATAACCTGCAAACAGGTGAGAAAATAAGATCGTGAAAGCAAACAATTCAACTAACTAATTAAATACAAATAATAGTAATAACAAGAGATTAATTAATTAAAAAGCCAACATAATGATAAAATTGAATAATATGTGACGTGTGTGTGATCACGTGCATACAATAAAACACAGCGAAAATAATAATTTTATTGGATATTCTACAGTTCTGCAAATTAAATATATTTAATTTACAGTCACTAAAGTAATTCTCTGGTGAAGTGCATCACCAATAATGTAATATTTCTGAAAAATCAAACGCCTTTAATTTTCTACTAATTAACTAATTCGAGAAAAAAAACGAGAAAATTGAAGAAGGAGAATGAAAACTAAATGTTTCAGCCTCTGGGAAGCAGAAACGATACTTTTAGTTTTTTAATTTTATGATAACTATTATAAAGAATCTCAAATTATAAAATATTATTTAAGTCTCTATTAAAATAATATTATTCAACCCAAGTATAAAATATCATTCAAGTCCCTCGACTTTTGAAAATTATAAATTAATTCTAAATTCTATTTAAATATCTACATATTTATGGAATACTGTGATTTACTGTAAATCACAATAAGGTCAATTTTCAAGCTCTTATCTTGT
>JAWDEX010184007.1:0-13625 GCA_035221805.1 Trichilia hirta | reverse complement strand
TGATTTTAATCAAATGAGATTGTCATCTTATTGTCTCAGAGACTTGAAAAGTCAGGGTTGTCAAGCTATTCATTTTTCAATGAGAATATAGCATTAAAGATAAGCTGGCTAAAACATTAAGTCATGCATTATACTTACATGTCATTATTTGTTCTTTCTTGATGTTGAAACAGGCTTTGATCCTTTCTCGAGTACTTGGAAGGCAAATCAACATGGATAGCATCAAAGTAGGTGCAGTTCGTCATTTGTCTTTCGTCATTTATGAAATAAATGCTATGATGTAATAATGGCTATGCTTAGTTCAACATTGTCCTACTGATTTTTTCCTTTTTGTGTAACACATTGTGTCAGATTGAGAGTCTGTACCCTGAAGAAATGGGACCCAGTGTAATGTCTGTGGAAGACTTCATGAATAATGGGCTTCCAATGCTAGATAACAATATCCAGGAGAGAGTTAGAAAAGCTTCTATGAATGGGAATGTGCTCCGTTATGTCTGTGTAATCGAGGGCTCAAGGTATTATTATGACCATTCTTTTCAAAATCTGTCAAATTCACACTAAGACACTGTATGTTCCACAATGAATCTAGTAATAATTCCCCCGCAGCCCCATACACAGGTAAAATAAATTGAGCTTCTAGTCACCTCCTCTCTTTTAATGAATTTGAAATTACTACTTTTTATAGTATTTTGTGATAGAGCTGGACCTTTTAGAAGTATTTTGAAATTGAGATAAATTTATAAAATTTGAAACTGGAGTAATTATAGAAATGATCTTAGTAATAGTAATACATTTGAGTTGTTAATGCTCAGTTTTAATCTGTCTGCATGATGACTTCTTTTCATGGTCACTAGCTCGAGATCTTTCTTCTAAATTGAGACAGTTGATCAATAACTCAATATGGAGGAAACCAATTACAAGTAATTTGGTTATTCATGATCACTGTAATGATAATGATGTGAAATAGGTGGTAGGAAAATTTATTTTTGTTTAATTTGATCAGATTAGTTCTTAGTTAAAAAATGTGATGTCTTTGTCTTTATTCTGTTCTAATTGTTAATGTATATATCCAATTGCGTTTAGTTTTTGGGTCTTGTGCAAGAATCATTTGGTTAAGAATTATTTATAGGTACTGGACTTCTCATATCAGAGCCAGTGTAAATGTTGTCCTCATGGTAATATAGAATTTCGTGTGGCTACTAATACAATTGTTGGACACTTAACAGAATAGCTTAAGCTTTTTGGTTAACTATTCTAACAATAAATTCTTTCTGTGACCATATTACTTTCTTGGCAGGTGTGATGTTGGCATTCAAGAGCTTCCTAATAATTCTGCTTTGGGAAGATTGAGAGGAAGTGACAATGTGGTAAGAACCTCTTTTCTTTCGAAAGAGGCTGAAAAACATACGATGGAAAATTCTTGGTAAAAATGGATCTGAATGTAGAGGTTTATGATGAGCTAGAATCGAATATAAAATGAAGAAATGGCTTTGTGTGGAAAGAGTGAAAGATTCAATTGAGAAGCTAGTGCTGCAAGGAAGAAATCGAGATAGATTTTCCATTTTGCTCTTGTTTTAGAATTTACTTTTTACTGGTAAATATCAAACATAGGAAACTACCCCAACATAGGAAACATAGGATAGATCTTGAGATTCAATTGGCCTTTTGACTGCTTTTGTTTGTTATGGTCAATATAGACTAACATAAACCACCGCTTTCAACTTCCATATAGCAGTGCATACAAACATAGGAAGATTCATTCTCTCTTGTTCTGTGGACATGCATCTAGTAATTGTTCAATTTGTCAAGCATGTTCAGTTGTCGCAATATGTCCATGAACAGTTAAGAATCCCATGAATATCCGTTGTTAATGATAAAATAGGTTGCTATGTAGGAAACTAACTGTTTATATTTTTATGCAATTGCAGTTGGAAATATATAGTCGGTGTTACAGGGCACAACCGTTGGTTATTCAAGGAGCCGGAGCTGGAAATGATACGACAGCAGCTGGTGTGCTTGCTGACATTCTTGATATTCAGGATTTATTTCCTTGAAAGAAAATTGTGCTCCTTATGTATAAGGAACCAGGGAATTCAAGTCAACACGTGCAGAGCCAGAAATGATGCAGCAGTGGCTATTGAACCTGCTGACATTCTTGGTATTCAGGATTTACTTTCTTGAAAGAAAATTGTGCTCCTTATGTAGAAGAAACCAGCAAATTGAAGTTGCTAGTACACGTAAATATGTGAAGCAAGATGCTAGACAGATTTTGAATAATGTTGCTGCAGATAATTGTATTAATGAAACTGTTAGTAAACTAGGCTCAATTCAATTTTCTGTCCTTGCAAACTTGAAAAATGGTGTTAATATCCTAATGCATTGTTTGATGATCCTTGTGTTCAACACAAGAGTTTTGATTGGTTCATGCCATAAACATTTTCAGTCTTGAGCTCACAAATCAGTTGATTAGGCCTTCATCTGCCTTGAAAACAAGAAGCATGTGTACTAACGATTTCCTTTTGGCAACTAACAATGGAAAAAGAAAAAAGATAGTAAAATGAAGAGGATAAGTAGCGCACAGGAACTTGCCATGAGAGCAGTTAGTCCAAATGGATAGACAGATAGATTGTGGTAATACCGAAGAATGAAGTTTAGATGGGTACATTCACTCACGAAGCTAAGAAGATGGTAATATGCACAAAGAGTTGGTGTTTATTAAATATTTTGGATGCTGTATTTTCAAAATTAAGTAAAAGCGCAACAGTTTTATATATCCCATGATCAAAATGCAAGCTTACAACTAGCTGCTATATGTCAAACTCAAAACTCAGCGATTTGAGTTGCGTCTGATCAAAATGGTAGCCAGCAGGACCTCCATCTGGTAAAAGAGCACACATGACTGGACCTCTGTACCCCTCTTCCATTGTCATTGTCCCTCCGTGCCAATTGAGATCAGTGTTCACAAAGCCAGGATGAACACAGTTGATGCACATATTTTGGTACTTCGGTGTTGCTATTACGTCTGCCAGTTCATTTCTGATGCTGTCACTTAGAATCTTCTACATCAAATGGTACCTTGATAATCATTATTACTATATAATAATACATACCTATAAATTCTTCCAATGGAAATTAATATGGCACTGTTATATTGTTGCCATATTATTTATTCTTTACTTTTATATTTTTGCTCTTTCGCTAATTAAACACGGGACAATTTGTAAAAAAAGGTTGTGTAAGAGTTTATCCATGTAATTGTAATTAGATTTTACCTTATCAATTTTTATTTAATTAAATGTCTTAATATAAAAATATTAAATTATTAATTTCCAAAGATAAGGGCTTGAAATTAAATATAAAATCTTTTATAAATTAATTTGAGAATTAAAAAGGAGTCAATTGAATTAAAAAAATTAATTAGTTTGTAGGATTTAATTGCAACATTGCTAAGAGTTTAATTATTTTTGAAGTTAAAAGAACTTAAGAGTCAAAAGGTAAAAACTTAGAAGTATAGGGATGCGATCGAAATTTTGCAAGTCAAAATAAAACATGATATGGTTACCTTCTTCTCGCCGAATCATCAACACAAAAGAGAAATCATTCTTTCCTTTTTCGAAATTTGGAAGCTAATCCTTGGTCAATCATGCAAATTTGCAAGATGAATGACAAAAAGGAAGATTAATGTTTCTTTTTCAAATTTTAGAAACAAATCTCAAACCAACTAACAAGAGATTTCTCACGAAAATCAGATTTGTAAAATTGAAGGGATTCTTATATTTATATATAGAGTCAGTATTTTTAAATCAATCTAATTAAATTAATTTAAACCGTTAAAATTGACAATTTGATTAATTTAAATTTTTTTTAAAATTATTTATAAATTAATATTTTTTAACTTATTATTCATATTTTAAATTTTAGATTAGATCAATTGCAAATCACAAAACTTTAAACTAAATCTTTTAATATTATTTTACAAAATTTTTATTATTATTTATTTGTCATTTTAAGTTATATATATTTATATTGTAGTAACAATTGAAAAATAAAAATTATTCACGAAAAAATAAAAGATAAAATTACTCACAAAACTCTCTTTTAAATATTGATGAGAAATAAAAATTATAAAATTAATAATAATTAACTATTAGATCAATAATTTTATAATATAATTTAAATTTAAAATCCAAAAAGTTTCAAATTACACTTTGCAATTTCGATTATAATTAGATTTCATACTATCAATTTTTATTTAATTAAATCTCTTAATAGAAAAAATATTAAATTATTAATTTGCAAAGATAGGGGCTTAAAATTAAATATAAAATATTTTAGAAATTAATTTGAGAATTAAAAAGGAGTTAATTGAATTAAAAAAAATTAATTAGTTTAGAGGATTTATTGCAACATTGCTGAGAGTTTAATTATTTTTGAAGTTAAAAGAACTTAGGAGCTAAAAGGTCAAAACTTCAAATTATAGGGATGCAATCGAAATTTTGCGAGTCAAAATAAAACATGATTTGGTTGCCTTCTTCTCGCCAATCATCAACACAAAAGGGAAATCATTCTTTAGTTTTTCGAAATTTGGAAGCTAATCCTTAGTCAATCATGTAAATCTGCAAGATCAATGACGAAAAGGAAGATTAATGTTTCTTCTTCAAATTTTAGAAACAAACGTCGATCCAACAAACAGAGGTTTCTCGCGAAAACAAGGTTTGTCAAATTAAAGAAATTTTTGTATTTATATATAGGGTGAGTATTTTTAAATTGATTTAATTAAATTAATTTAAATAGCTAAAATTGGTAATTTGATCAATTTAAAAATTTTTTAAAATTATTTATAGGTTTAATATTTTTTAAATTATTATCCATAATTTGAATTCTGAATTAAATCAATTGTAAACCGCTAAATTTTAAACTAAATCGTTTAATATTAACTTAAAAATTTTATTATTATTATTTATTTGTCCTTTTAAGTTATACACATATATATTATGATAACAATTAAAAAATAAAAGTTATTCACAAAATGATAAAAAAAAAATATTTACAAAACTCTTTTTTAAATATTAATAAAAAATAAAAATTATAAAATTAATAACAATTAATTATTACATCATTAATTTTATAATATAATTCAAATTACGAATCCAAAAAGTTTTAAATTACATTTTGCAATTTAGATTGGATTGATTTGTGATATTTTAATAAATTAAATTAAATATAATTAATTTAATTTTAAATTATAAGATTTAGATCAGTCTAAAATTTTATTTTAAATCAATTTAAATTGCACGTGCCCACCCTTGTGTAAAGAGAGGAAGGCCGAAAACGGAATTCAGATAGAAAGATAAGAGCCATATGACAGAAACAAAGCATAATTTTCTGCTGCATTTTTTTTTTGGTCAAAGAGAATGGAATGCTTAACGGCAATAATGTAGTATCTTTATCACTCTAGAAATTCTGCACGTTACATGCCACCTAGCTTTCCTACCGCATGTAGGACTGTGCTTGGGCTACCACATCTCTTTCCTACCCGAAGTCGGATTCACCCACTTGCTCTTGCTTGGCCAGGAGGCGTTTTGTTGAAACTGACTAGCAAGTGGTTACTGGTTCACCCGTGCTTGGTCTCTGAATCCGCCTTTGAGCGTGCCACTCTGCTCCCAAACAAGAGTTCTGTTACGAATTTACCTTGTGTCTAATATAATGACTAGTGTTAGGCTGTCCACGAATACTTCATTTGTGCAGCTTCCTTTATATCTCTTAGTCTCCTGTGGGTATTTTTCTGATATATTTTAGTCTCCAATAGACTTTTTAACCCTCATTTGTGCAATATATTTCCTCTTTTTTAATGTTGTGCAGGATCCCTTTTCGTGTGCTGCACGGACAGTTTAGGTAAAGAACATTTAGCCCACACTGATGCAACATTGGCCGCAAATAGAATGGCGAATTTCGCTATCTTTGTTAAAAAAAATTACATATATATCATTTTAATTAATAAATATTTATTTGCTAATAAATTAATAAATTATATGTTAATGAATAAAAAAGTAATTTCTCTAACGTAATTTTTTCTGAGAGTCTTACTATAGATGCTATCACATAAAATTAATATCGTAACATATTAATGATATTTTTTTTGTATATAATATATATTAATGAAAAAATTTTAAGTGGAACAACACTATCCAATAACGATTCCTATATGCCTTATTTTTTCTATTTTTATCATAATTATCACTAAGTATAATTAATGAATTTCAAAATGAATATCTATATATGCAACATTATAAGATGGGCGAATGAATGACATGGTGCATTTATCCCATAATTTTTTTTTTTTTTTTTTTATATTAACAAAAAAATATAAAAACCAATGAGACGAGAAATCTTTTTTCTACATGTGGATCTTTCTCCTTCACCCTGTTAAATTTATTGAGAACAAATTTAAAAATAGGGCTAAAATAAAAATCACAAGGGAGAAGAAAGAAGGCTCTCCAACCCACCTTGCCAACTACTTGAATATTGGTATTAACTGCTACAATTAAACATATACTTATAACTAAAACAATACAGTGATTGCAAGAGCAATAAAGTGATGCTAAATTGCTGATGTTCCCACACAACCCAGATCAGTCACACAATCAAACAGATGAGCACGTTGAAAAGAGATGTTGACACGATATCAAAGCTAAAGCTAAACTGGCTCCAGCTTAGGAATTTGGATGTTATATGCTGCTCAAATATGATAAAATACAGAATATTACTAGAGCCAGCTTCGAGCAATTAAAAGTTGAGAAACTGATACTTCGAGAGAGATTGGAACAAAGGTCCTCGATGGCTTTTAAACAACAGTACGCTTTTAGTTTTAATTTTAAAAAATAATAAAATCACCATAATCCCAGCCTAACCCTAAATTTTTGTACCTTGTTTGCTACCCTTGTAATAATGCAAAGAGGACTACATACAAACTCTACGGATTATGAAAAATTGACCATAAAACTAAGAAGATGGATAAGTTTTTCATAGTCTACCAAGAAACTAAAACACAAATATAGTATATTTTTTGGCCAGATGAAAAGGGTTATTTCAAAAAGTTAAAACTCAGCCACTTCAGTCTGATCAAAGTAGCAGCCTGAAGGACCTCCATCTGGTAAAAGAGCACATCTGACTGAACCTTTAGCACCATCTTCGATGCTCATAATCCCTGTATGCCAATTTATATCGGTTTTAACAGAGCCAGGATGAACACAATTTATATAAATACCTGGAAATTTTCGTGCTAGAACTCTAGTGTAGGCACTAATACCAGCCTTGGAGATGCTATAGGCAGGAAGCACTGTCCTCCATCCATTTGCTTCAATAGCATTCTCTTTAAAATCGCGCAAAAATCTTTTCAATATAGCATCTATTTTCTCTTCGGTCAGAGTTTCCACATTCCCAAGTTCATTTCTTGTCTGTTCACTTGGAATCCTCTGCATACAACGATGGCTCAATTAGACAATGTGTGCATTCCATGGACTTAACAGTGAGTACCGCAATCAAGTAAAGTTTATGCATAAGTGAGCAACCTATATAGCAATCATCACAATAAATACTACTATGAGACAATCCTTGAATTGTCTATCAAATTGACGAACCAAATTCGCAGAAATGAGTTAATAGGTTCAACAGCCTATCGAAACTAGGTGAGGACAATGGTAACAAATGCAAAGGAGGGGAACTTGTATGTATGTACCCGTAGTGTACCACTAACAGAGGAGACATTAACGATCCTTGCTCCTGAAGGGGACTTCTGCAACAGTGGCAGAAAAGCTTGGGTTACTCTTTTGACGCCATAGTAATTAGTATTCAAACATTCTTCTGCCTTCTCATAAGTTTCTGTAATCACACCTTGAACCATCTTGGTAACCTCACCCGAGGTCTGCATCAATTTGTCAAGGGTGCCTATTTATGGTTAGTGTTCATTCTTAAAATGAAAATTACTGTACGTAGAGTGCTTCCGACTTACCCAGGATGCTTCAATTATATTTAAAGCCTTCAGGCCATCCTCATCAATTATAACTCCATTAATGGCAGCGTTATTAACCTGCAGAAATTAGATGATCAATTGATCCCATTATACATTACTTGATATTGATGCTTGGAGTCCATATGCATCAAAGAACTAACATTAAACTGTTCTTGCGTACAAGATGAAGCCAAACTGGCTTTCCAACTGGACATCGCAAATAACAGAGAATTCGTTGTTCTTCCTGCTAAATTAAATGTGGTTCTTCTGATGTTACTAAGAGGCTACATAGAAACATATTGTTGATCCCATAACCAAAGACACATTCAAACTTTGCTTAGTTATCAATTAATATGATTTCAAAGCCAAAAGAAGCAATATTTTAGGTACCCATCATTCATCATTATCTTCACACGTCATTTTTCAGATTTCATAAAACAATGTTAATCTACATTTTGGAGTGCTTAATAATTCAATTTTCCCCCATGACCATTATCCAATATTAAATTTTTTGTTTCCTCTTCTGGGATTAGCTCATTAGACATTAATATGCTGTAATGTTACAACCATCTTCACAAAACTTGAAACATCCAACATAAAATATGAAATCTTATTCGTATAATGTGATGAATCCTTGATTTCCCATTTGGGTTATATCATAAGAACTTCTAATCAATTCTTCTTATTTCTCCATTACATCAAATTACACCTGATCATTCAATCTTTAAACTATTCAAACTTCAAAATGAAAGCAAAATTACCCTTACCAAGATATCAAGCCTTCCAAAATTTTCTCCGATAAACTTTACCGAGGACTCTACACTAACTGGATCCACAACATCAAGCTGGTGGAAAACAACGTTGTTCAAACCCATTTCATGAAGCTTGGATGTTGCTTCCATTCCTCTCTGTTCATTTCTAGCAGTTAAAACTACTGTTACTCCATGAGATGCAAGCTGCCGCACGGTTTCAAGCCCGATGCCCTTGTTTGCTCCTGTAACAACCGCATACCTGCACAACAATACAGAACAAAACACCCCAGAAAACTCAGAAAGCAGCCATAATTAGGACGGAGTTAGGACCCAGAATTAAAGCTAGCCAAAATTCGTGTCTTAAGGACTCTTAGTATTACGTTTCTGATAATCGCTTTCCTTCAATTTCCTCCATTGCTGCAATGGTGTTGAGAATTCTGATATTTTGAGTTACTGTACTGGGTTGCTCCGCCGCCCTAGAAGCTGTAACCGTTGAATTATTGCAAGACATTATAATTTGTCACACATTATCATTTTATTTATCTTTTATCATGGGATTTTGTCACATTGAGAATTTTCAAAGAAACTTATCCAATACAAAGTTAAAATGTCAAGAATCCTTAGCAAAATTCAAAGTAATTATTCTCAATATCTACTTGTTGATATGGCAAGAAATCAAAAGAATAATTATGTTAATTTAAATTATTTTTATTTTTATTATATGTCCCATATAAATTTTTTGTTTTATTCCGGTGACTTTCATTTATTCACACAAAAATATAAGACATGCTTTCAATAATTATTTAATAATAATATTATATCAGTTCATACAAAAAAGATTGTCGAGAAAAATTGTATCCCTTGCATAACTAACGAGTTTAAAAAATTTTTATCCAAATAAAAAATAAAATAAATTCTTTTTAATTGATGATTCCATATTTTAAATATACAATGGAATTCTATTTCAACACTCATTTTTTTTTTTTTTTTTAATTTTTATTTCCTTTTGTTTTCTTATTCGTTTATTTACTTCATTTTCCCTTTCTTCTATAGACCAAACATCACCGTTTTGTTCTCGGAGAATCAGTGACATCTAAAGAGAGAATATGCATTGAGTTATATAACCCATAGTAAAACCATAAGCATTACGAAGCAAAAAGGTAATTAAAAGTTTTATCACAATTTTTGGAAAAAATATACATTTCCCCACATACTTTTCAAAACATGATAAATACCCTCCCACTTTTTCATTATGTATTTTCTTATTGGACGAGTTTGAAATTATTGTAGATTATAAAATAATAAGGATTTTGCTGTATTGAAAAATAATTGATTGTAAAGAGAATAAGTCGAAGTAATTTTTAAAAAAAGATTATTTCAAACATCTTAAATGACTTTTAACGGTTCAAAATGATCACTTTTGTTTGGGATTGCATTATTAAAAAAAAAATAAAAAATATTTCGAACTAGATTTAAAATAATTTACATTTGAAATAAGGTGACGGAGTATTTGGAAAAAATAGATTATAGGACAATTAATTTTAAAATAATCTTATATATATGTTGGGTGAAAATTTTTTAAAAATATACAATAAATATATAATGACTGAAAAAGACTTTGCATTTATATAGTTTATGTATTAAATATATAATTAAATTTTGTTATTTTTATTTAAGAAATAAAAGATATATAAATTAATTATATTTCATATTTTATTAATTAAATAAATTAAAATTATGTCTCACCTAACTATTCCGCTTGAGGTAGCATCAGTATCTTCGCCGTTGGCCATGCATAAACTAAATAGTGATACTATAGGTGTCATTAAATTTAAAATTTTTTTTATCTATACAAGTACGGTGTCATTTAGCGGTGGCAAATTCAAATAGATTCAAACCACTTAATTAAATCGATTTAAATTAATTTTTAGAATAATATCTTATAAATTATTATTATTAATTTAAATTAATTTTAAACTACAAACAATTAAACCAAATCGTTTAAATGAATATTAAGTATACTTATTATTATTATTATATTATAAAATAATATATTTATTACTTTATTAATATTATATGACAAAATAATATGTTTATCATTTTGAAATTGTGCTCCAAAACAAATTAATATTCATAATTTTATTTTTTAGACTTAATTTAAATTAATAAATTATTTTAATTTAAACTTAAGATTCAAATGATAAATTCAAACTGATCTAAACTGTATGATGCAGTTTAGATTGATTGTGATTTGCGATATGCTATAGGATTGAATTGAATTATCTAAAATTCAAATTACAATATTTGGATCAGTTTAAAATTTTTTCTCAACCCAATCCAAATTGCAAACACCCACCCTTAGTGTCAATATTAGCAAAGTAGTCAATATGGAAGCGCACACACCACCAAAATGTCGCTGATGGAAATTAGGGGTGGACATTTTTAAATTAATTCAATCTAAATTAATCTAAATTATCATAATTCGCAATTTGAATTGATTTTAAAAAATTTTTAGATCAATTTATGAATTAATATTTTTTAAACTACTGTGTGCAGTTTGAATTTTGGATTGAATCAATTTTAAATTATAAAACTATTAAACAAATCACTTAATGTTATCCTACAAAATTTTTATTATTATTTATTTATCATCTCAATTATACATGGTTGCCTCCATTTATTGTATGTGGTAATAATTAGAAATGAAAAATTATTCACGAGAAAACTAAAAAAAGTTATTCATAAAATTTTCACTTAAATGTTGATAAGATATTATAAAATTGATAACAACTAACTATTACAATATAATTCAAACCGCTTCAAATCACATTTTATAATAAAAATTAAATTAGTTTGTGATATTTTAACAGATTAGATTGAATTAATTTAATTTTAAATCGCAAGGTGCAAATCGATTTAAAATTTTATTTTAAATTGATCTAAATTGTATGTGCCCACATCTACCAGAGAAATTTAGTGCATTATCGCCACTATTATATTTGTCAACAACTTGAAAGAAAAACTTATCCTAAATTTTCATTCTATAATAATATACATAAATACAAATAGATAGAAAAGAGGTATAGGTGAGAGAATAAATTAAAAAGAAAACTAGAAAAAAATTTGGATTTATTCCACTTAATTAACTTGATGATTATAGCAGTGTACCATAAACAATGACGATATTATAATGGCCATCATGTGAACCTTGTTCTTTAAATTTAAGGATAATTTAATCATTTTTCATCATTCATGAGAGTATATAATTAACAAGTAGTTGACACAACATTGAGACTTAATGTATATTTGAAAAATTTAGTTTAATAAAGGTTGTATTGTAATATTTAAATGTAGAAACTTGAATGATATTTTTCTCAAATTTAAGTGAGGTAGAAGCAAAGTATCATTCTGATTTGTAAAAGTATCGATACTTGAAAAAAAAACTATTGATTAATGGTATTAAAGTATTGATACTTTTTAAAGAATCTAGGAACGAATATGACGTAGATAATAGTAAAGGAGAAGTAGAAGAAGGTAGTAAGTAAGGGAAGCTTTAGTGGAACGAAACCCATAATTTGTTCAATCAAAGTGAAGTTGACCTAAAAATATTTCAGAAGACATGAGACTATTTGGTAGAATAAATTGAGGCATTAGTTCGATCGAACTTGAAGAGCTAAAAATTTAAGAGAGCTTGTCAAACGAATTAAAACATTCATTCAACCTAGTCTAAAGACATGAGAATTCTAAAGAATATAGAAAAAATTTAGTCAAATGAATCAAGGTGTTCGTTCTACCTAACCTTGGAAGCTAACTTTCTTTGAGAAGGCCTTTCAATTTGCTTAAAAAAATTCTTCAATTCATTTGATTGAATCATGTATAAATTTATCCATTTTATCCCCTTTTAGCTTCGTTTGCTTTTATTATTCTAAGGGCAATATTGTGAGTGAATTTGATTTTGATTCTTTTACAATTTTATAAAAACTACTTTTGACATTTAAATGTAATTTATATGTTATATTTTAGAATAACAAAGGCGATGAATTTATTGTTATGGTAGAGACCAAAAAAATGTCTTCTTATTTGTGGTTTTTGATTTACACTTTCAAATTTTGATTGGACACATTGTGTAATTTTATATTGATAGTTTGTATTATATATTAACAATGTGATGATAGATTTTATTTATGTGATGACTATGTGCATGTATGTATACAGATTTGGGACAAGACCCTTTATCTCAGAGATTAAAAATTTGGGACATGATTTTTTATCTTAGAGTTTAAAAATTCGGGGCACGGCCTCCTATCTCAGAGATTAGAAATACGGACAATGGACCCTATCTTAGAGTATGTATTATGGCTGTGATACCAGAGATGTATATGTAAAATTACTGTGATGTTGATATGTGTAAGATTGTTATTTTCTTATCTTAACAGATGTACCATATTTCTGATGAATCTTTTCTACTTTATGATATAGTTTTTAGTTCACTTACCGAGTTCTTCCCAGACTTATCTCTTTTTATCCTTCAGTTTACACAAGCTGAGAGAAGAATACACACTGTAGTCATTAGGGTTACGGGTTCATCATGATCTTAGTAGTCATAATGTACTTGTATAGTTAGTCATTATGACGTTTTGTAAAAGTATGTACAAATATGAGAATAGTTTGTATTATTATAAATGTTATTAAACTTCTATGTATATGTTGCACTCTTCCCAGACTTATCTCTTTTTATCCTTCAGTTTTGCAGACTTAGCCCTGAAGAGCTATTTTAGATATTTAGAGACACAAGCTGAGAGAAGAATACACACTGTAGTCATTAGGGTTACGGGTTCATTATGGTCTTAGTAGTGATAATG
>JAWDEX010183996.1:0-13625 GCA_035221805.1 Trichilia hirta | reverse complement strand
AATTCTGTTTGTTTTTCCTTATTTTCTTATGTAAAACCATGCAATTTATTTTTTTGATTTAACGTCCTCAATGACACTCTGAATCTACCTTTAATGCTTGCAATAAATGTTGAAACTACTTTTGCTGACTCGATTCTATCATGGGTGTCTTCACCTTTTCAATGCATAGTTGTTGACTCCTTTCATCTTAAATATCGATATATTTGTGCATATCGTCTTTTTGAGATCCTAACATTCAAAGGTATTGATACCTTTCACTAAGTTGTCAAAACTTTTGACTCTTCTGTAAAAGGTATCAAACTACTCTCCATAAAGTTTCAATACTCAAGAGTCTTTGATTTCATGTATTAAGACTTCTCCTCAAGGTGTCGATACCTTTATCCAAGATGTCGATACTTTTGTTTTCAATATAAAGGGCGTCGAGCTAATTTTTATAAAATATCGATACTCTAGAGTACTAATTTTGAGCATTGAATTTTTGTTTTTTGTTTTTAGGATATCGATACCTTTATTTAAGGCATCGATATTTTTGATTAGAGTATTAAAATTTCTGTTATGAGATATCGATACGTTTTTCTATTGGGTTTAATGTGTCAATACTTTTGCTTAGGGTGTTAACATGTTTGTTTCAACTTATCGATACGTGCCTCGTTGGTATTAAAACTCAAACAAATTCTACCTTTACTCTTAGACACTTTCCTTAAAAATATCATTAGCATTGTTTAGTTTAGTTTTTGCACAATAAACAATACTAAAATAACATTTTTTATAATAAGATTATTTTAAATAATCAACAACATAAATCAACTCCAATTTGACGGTTAAAACAATATTATATTTTTTCCATCTTAAAAGACATATAAAGTTGACAATATGTCAGATCTATCATTTTATTTCTAAATTCCATGATTAATTTGTGCAAACTAACTTAACAAATAAAATTTTCTTACGTAGTACTAATGTTTTTTAATTGCTTCACCTTAATTAGGATGGTTATATTTTTTTTTCCATAGTTTAAAATTTTGCAATTCATAACATGACTTCTTTTTTTTTTTTTTTTTATAATTTTTAAGATTTAATCGTTATACATAAATTTATTAAATTCCACAATATCATAAGTGAAGAAAATTTATTTTTATAACAACATTTCTTCACTCATAATTAGAAACAACATATAATTATGTAAAATCGCAAAATTATTTCCATGATTTTTAAATTATATTCAATAAATTAGAAATTCTATTTAAAATCTTCTTTTGTCTCTCATATTTTATTTACTGTATATAAGACAAAATCTTTTTTTGTCTTTCATATTTTAATAAATTTATTGTTTTTATTTGTATTCTTTTATTATTATTATTATTATTATTATTATTTGGGTCTATTTTGTTCTTATCTATATCATATTGCTTGCAAAATTAATTAATCAATCAACGACAAATTGGCAATTGATAAAGACATAACCTCATGGAATAGGCCTTGACTTTTTATTGTTATACTTGTAGATAAGCTTGTAATTATAAGAATATTCTTTGAGTGATACTGGCTTCCCACTGAATCCTCTGGAAGCTCCAGACATTCAAGCAAAATCCATTGAAAAATTTTAAAATTAAAAAATTTATACACATTCGTATCAATATCAAAGCAGAGCTAGATTCAGTGAATTTTTTTTTTCCTAATATGAATTTGAAGGTCCTCTATGGAGCATCTTGACCATTAAAAAATTAAGAAATATTAATGTGTTAATATTCTAAATTTTTATGTTAAATGATATTATTTATCAAATAAAAGATGAAATAATATAATAAATAATTTTAATAATTATAAAATATAAAATTTATTTAATGAATGTATATTATTTGACATAAAAAAGTTAATATATAAATTTAGGCAAGTAACATTATCCTCTAATTTATTCTAAAAGAATATTTAATATATTTTATTTTTTCCTTCAAATTTATCATACTTGAAACTCACCTCATTCTATGATGTAGGACAAAAAATAGGGATACAATAAAATTAAAAAAATTTTAATTGAGTTTTATTTAATTTGTTTGTTTAATTAATATTTTTATTTAGTTTTATTGTTTAAGTAGAATTTTTTAATTTATTATGTAAGTCATAGTTTAGTTTTAATTCCTTTGCCTATAAAATCAATTCTTAAATAGGATTAATATTTATGTTGATTTAAGATAGAGCCATGAGGGAGCTGAGCTAACTCAATGATTAAAAACAATGAATGTTAAATCCTTTATTATAAATTCTTGTCCAAGGAAATCATCAAATTGGTTTACTATATTAAAAAAAAGGCATTACTTTTAGAAAAAAAAATAAAATAAAATAAAGGGTTCAATCAACAATTTTGCAGTATAAACCCTAGTGCTAATAAAAACGTACTAAACCTATTAAACTAAGCTGTTAGAATTTTCTTTTTTCAACCATAGAATTTTGATGTAGTTTTTTGCACATATGGATTGACTTGGTTCGGTCAAATAATTCATGGGATTGTTCTATTCTATACAAAATTATTTGTCCAAAGATGCATGCAACATTTATCGTTTAATTGTTTAATGTCACATTTATCATAGAAGGTAAGTTTTACAATTACTAGAATGTCTTTGATTAAAATCTTTGAACATTCAAGAATGCTATCACTTTTGAGTTGGGTAATATATATCTTTCTTGTTTTTGTTTTTTAATAAAAGTCTTCTACACCCAATAATATTCATTTCCTTCTGCCGTGCTACTAAATATAATCATCTTATTATGGCTAATGGTTGACATTCTATTGTCTGGATAAAAAGTTAAATTCCAGAATCAGACCTCAAAAGTCCTCTAATTTTTTGTATATACATTATCATATGATGACTATGTTAAATAATGGCAACACAAATGTAGATTTGTCATTAGCATATTTAAAATTGTTTATGCATTACCAGATTTCCTGCAATATATTGAGCAAAGCTTAAAAAAAAAATAATCAATGGGCTCTAGTGTTCACAAAATATAAAACTCAAAGATCCAATATTATAATGCTGAAAAAAATTTCAAAATTTAAGAGGGGGCGGCAAACGTGCTAATCATGATTGCTTAGAGCTTGGACAAGCAACGGCATGCTGCGTTGCAAGTCCTCGGAGCAAATTCAACATGAAAACAGATTGTAAGTGAGAGATAACATTTGATAATTTCATCAATAATCCATCCCATACCACATCTACAACGTATACCAGTTTTGCTGATTTTTCTTTTGTACATATTCAAGAAAGTTGGCAGTATATATATCTTGGCCTTGGTAAGCTCTCCAGAAAAACAATTTTATTTATGGTGGAGTAGCTACGGACAAGAAGTGTTTACTGCTATATTAAAAAAGAATAAAAAAAACCGTTATGTTAAGAACTTATGATAACATAACAAGATCATGGCGATTTTACATTCTGGTATACGAGTAAATGTCGTATAACAAGCTCTAATAAATGTATGGAATAATAGCAAATCGGTTACTTGGGTAATTGTCAAATTTACGATGATACCACCTCTGAGTTTCAGCTGCTGCAAATACCAGATTTGCCACCTGCCATCATCCAATTCAAGAACGTTAATTCTTGGAAGAATAATCCGAGTTAATGACGAGCATTTTCGCAAAAGCTTACAATACCATACCACAAATCCAAAAAGCAGCCATACAGTGAGATCTGCCCCTCCACTAGCAACCAACAGACCACCATAGATAACCTGCACCATACACAGACAACAATTTAGACCATGGAATTGCTAGCCTTTAGCATCAATATAAGAACTTTTTTGAGTGTGAGAGAGAGGAATAGAGAATACAATCTCAGCCAGATAATGCGGAGATGAAACAATTTCAAACCAATCTCCACGAGGAATTACATACTCATCAACCTGTTCTGCATGTTCCCGCAGAGAGCCCTGACAAAGAGAGAATATATCAACAGCATTACAGAATAACATACAGGCGGTCATCAATTGCACATAAACATGGTAGTTGAACAGATATGGTTGTGACACACGATGGAAATAAACTGTCTTTCTAATTCCTTATTATAAAAATTTAAATAAAGTCACTTTTAGTTCATGTCCAGAATCTCACCAAAGTTTATGTTTCCCAAATATTTGCCCCTAGGCTGTGATGAAAAAATGACAATAAGGGACAGCGCAATAGTTCTAATGCTGATTCAAAAAATCTTCAAGAAGTTATGATGGTATAGAGACACTAAAAATTCATGAATGGGACTTCACTTTCAGCCCTTTTATGTCCAAATAGTTGAAGCACCTTGCCCTCAAACAGCATGTTTAGGAGTTTCCAAAATTCTCCACCCCCCACCCCCAAAATAATAATAATAATAATAACAATTAAAAAAGAAAAAGGAAAAAAAGTTCTGAATATCTGATTCTAAAGTAAAAAATTTATCCCTAAAATTTGAATAATTTGTTTAAGAAGTACAAGACATGCAAATTGGAACATCAGAGAAGTCGTGACAACCCAAACACATCTATGCAATAGTCTGTAAATTGTAAGATGCATTCCACATTTTCACTTCTGAAAAGAGGCAAATGTGTGCCATCAAGAATCATTCAGAAACACCTGTGAAGTGGAAGATACAAAAGGAACATGAACATGGCAATTCATACTAATATAATTACCCAAAATGCTATGTGCATCAAAAAAATTCAAGGACATTCTAGCTTCAAAAAAATCACTTCCAACAATACAACATATCCTATTTATTCAGAGGGAAACCATTTCCCATCTGAATCCTTGTATTCTGAAGGTTTAGTTTTGCTCCCAAAAAATGATCAGTATTATGCTTTCACAATGTCCATTTCTTCATTTTTCATTTTACACATATGAGGATCAAATTAAGCTTGTTCCTAGCTTTCCCATCCAACACAAATATACACACATTAACTTCTTGGTAAGTCAGTAACACCCGACAGTTATATAATGAAACATGAGAAGCTTTTCCAAAGTGTCTAAGGAACATTATCTACAACTCAATCTATTTGTAAAACTTAAATTGCAACTAAAGACACTGCCATTCGATAGGCAACTGACCACAAAACATTGGCACTTACAAGAATTGAATGGCAACGACACTGATGCGTCCAACCCCATAGAAATATGACAGCAC
Organism: Trichilia hirta; assembly: GCA_035221805.1. Taxonomy (NCBI): domain Eukaryota; kingdom Viridiplantae; phylum Streptophyta; class Magnoliopsida; order Sapindales; family Meliaceae; genus Trichilia; species Trichilia hirta. The sequence continues at coordinate 8,472 of JAWDEX010183996.1, read as the reverse complement.
CAATCCATTGACACCATCCAAGCCTCATAAGTGGATTCACAAATTCCCACCAATCCAATTGAAATGCTGTCATCTGACTCTTTCCTTTAACAATAAACTCAATCACTTGATCTGTTGCAAATCTAAACACCTCCAGTGTCAAAGCACAGCAGAGCGACAGTGGAGCAGCTGTGTAGAAACTAACCTCAGAAAAGTAAAAATGATCAATACATCTTCTAACACATCACGAGTGAGGTCAAACCAAACTAAAAAACTACATGAATGGTTTTCATATTGAAGTAGCACTGCCAAATCCCAAACCAAAGAATTAAATTGGTATGAAAAATTTACGATAATTGCAATCACCCCAATGCCATATGAGACAATATTGATTGAAAGGAAGTGTAAGCATTTTCCATCCTAGAACATATATACCATAATCAGACCTATTGTATTAAAATACTTTCAAGCACATTGGAGGATATAAAGGAAATGACAGAAAATTAATAAATAAATAACGAAATAATGATAGAATAACTATAATACTTTAGTAAGTGAACTACTCACAACAAGCCAGTTAGATATCCGAAAACGTGCATCTGAGCTGATGGCCTATACTTAAATACGTAAATTGTCTCCATAAGACGTCTCAAGACTTGAATTTCCATTAGCAAAAGGAGAAAGACGGAACGCCAGACAGTATGTCTAAGCTTCAGGGGAGTTAAATGAGACTTGTGAAATGAAGAGAAATGGGAACCTCCAGTCAAGTGGCTTGCAGTATTATGATAAAATGATGGCTCAGAAACAGATGGTGCCATTTTGTATGCATACATCCATGTCATAGAAAGCAAGAGTATTGTCCAAACCACAGCAACCACATAGAAATGGCAGAAGAATTTCTGAGGAACAGTGAATTTCTAAAATACAACAATGAAGCATGTTAGGAGAATATTTTAGTAAACCACAAATAAAGAAATGCAATCAAAACTAGCATATATATTTTCAATTAACATAAAGAAAATGATATGTTCTTTGATTCCCTCGAAAAAATAACAAAAAACTTGCGGCACTCACAGAAGAGGATGATTGCAAGATCTTCCCTCTCTTAGCAAATCCCAATAAAGCTCCATGAAATGAATTGAGCCGAGAACTTGGAATAGACGCAACAGTTAGAGGCAATATCCCAGCAAGCCAAGCCGCTCTCAAAACCCCCACAAGCCAAGTCTCCATTTTTACGCTAACCCAGATCAAAACAAAACACAAAATGGTCCTAAGACACTAGAACCGGTTTCATTCTTTAAACAAAATTGAATACAAGTAATGCATGAATAATTGTTGATAACAATAACAAAAACAATCTCAATCAGAGCCAGAATCACAACTTTTTGAGCTTCAAACAAGATTGAACATAAGTAATGCATGAATAATAGCTAATCACGATAAATTTATAAAAATTCATATGGGTTTAAGTGAATAAGGTCTTGTGATCAAGCCATGGAGTGAAAGAGATACCAGATCGGTTTAAGTGATCACAAGAGAAATGAGGTGTCGGGATTTTGATCTTCGATTGAACATTATTCTTACGGTTTCCGAAAACGATTTAAAAAACGTAGTAAACACACTCTAAAGGTCCGACATTGCGTGTAAGAATGTCAGAAAAATTAAATCCAATAACTACCCTTGAAAATCCGAAATTGCAGGTACGAAGCTGCAGGAATTGTAGGTCCGAAAATTATAAAACTCGACGATCGGAAAATTTTCTGTCGTCACGACGGCTGGTGGTTTAGGCTATTCTGCATACGGCGTTCGGTCGTGTCTTGTGTAAGGCAGTTTTGTTGAGGCCAGTCAGTTGAGTGGAGGCCATGGGTTAAGAAACGAAGCTAAAATGAAGAAGTTTCAATTTTAGATATATATACATATTTTTGTAAAGATCAATTATCTACAAATTAAAATTTTTAAACCTAATTTAAACAAAGTCTAAACTCCAATGAAAAGCTTCCCACAATATGGGAAAAAAATAAAGGCATAAGGCTATCCAAATCTAAAATATCCAAAGATTTCATATTCATAATGGCATTTTTTTCTAAAATAAGAAAATAAATAACACGCACCCAATTTACCATCGTATATCCATTAAATTTAGGTGAACATTTTCCTTTCATTAAGGAAAATAAGAGAGCAACAATCTAATAAGATAAGAAACAAGAAATAAAAAAGTTGAGAAAAGATTTGGGGATTCCACTCAAAAAAAGAGTTAAGCTTCTAAAAAAGATTTGGGCAATGAATTAGTTTTTGGTCTTGCAAAGATAAGAGGAATTTTTAGGGCTTAGTGTTTGTTCTTTAGAATTGATAGGAAATTGAGATTAGGATGTGAACCGAGTCTAATTGGATTTGAATGATTCACATAGTTTGATTTTGCAATTTTGTCCAACTCTATGGAGCGAATGAAGCCAAATCCAATCATATTATATAACACCCATGACAGGATATAGTTTGATGTTCTTGATATAAAACTTTAAATATCTAAAAATTTTATTTATATTTTTATTTTATAATAACAATAATCAAAATATAATACTTAAAGGCATTATTAAATTTTATGTCCTAAAATATAAAAAATAAAAGTGTTAAATATACACTACTGTATCAGCTGACCTACAAAATTTAAGTCCATTAGTACTTTCAATCAGCCCCAAACACCTTGTAAATTAGTGCCATGTCATGTTACATCATGAGTTTGGGTTATTTATAACTTTTAAATGTATTTTCCAAAAATATAATTAATTAAAAAGATCAATTATCATTAAATTTATTTTTTTAATTTATGTGTTATTAATTATGTTTAATTTTTAAAAAAATTTAATTAATTATTAGTAATTTTCATTCTACTCATATGCTTGTTGATATTTTTAACATTAAAATCAATTAAAGATAAGTTTATGAACTTCAAAATTAGTATAAAATTATTGAGAAGTACCTATCATCTTACTATAAGTGTTCTTGTACATACAAGCTTAACATTTCATTTTGTTTCATTTTATTTAATAAATCTAACGCCCATCAATTGCATATTACAATAGAAGGGTAATGAAGTAAATTCCTAATGTTCGCATTTTGAACTTCGCTATAGTGACTGAAACAATGAATCGGTGATGTTTCACACGAAAGATGAGGAATTAAAATGCAATTTTTCCTTCGCACATGACTGTCTTCTTCTGCTTATGTTTGTTTCCGAATCAATCAGATCATATACATAGATAGAGATAAGGCATGAAGGGTATGGGTTGCGTTTCAGTTCTTCTTTCTATTTTTTTCTTTTAACAAATAGATATAAGTAACAAGAAGAGTAATGTAAGACAAGGTTCAAATTATCTCAACGCAATTGACCAATTCTAATTAGGCCACGATACTGTTTTCTAGGATAAGAAATCACTACCATTCTTTAAAAAAATGAAAAAGAAAAAAACAACACATGAATGATGAAAAAATTTGACACTTATATTCACACAAACTCAACATAGAAAACAGACACTTCCCACTAGGCTAGACAAAGATCTCCGTTTTATTCGTTTACTACCCCACCAATTTTTGGTGGGACCTTTCTCTCATGCTCCATAATTTTTATCTGAATCTATTCTCATGAATTTCATCTCCTTCTTATTCTTTGGACATTATCTCTTTTATTTTATTTTATTTTATTTTTTTTGACGGGATTTATAAGAACTATATTTTCATCAAGACATTTCTAAAGAATATTCTTGTATTGATTATAATCTCAAACATCATTACGGTTTGAAACTTGAAATTCTGAGAAAAATTACATTCTCAAAATTTTTATTTATTTTCAACATATATATGAACTAATTACTCGCTTAATTTTTACATTTCAAATTACGGTCGAAAGGAAATCCGTATATGTGTATCTCTATCTCTCTTCAGTTTATAATGAGCAAGAACTAGAGTTAACACTCTTGTTGAATTGTTGATGCAACCGTTTTAGCCCAGAATCTTAGATGTTTCTTCATATCAGCAGCTGCAGTAACCCTTGGAATCTTTAAATTCAGTAATGGTGAATCAGGTCTCTTTATTAGCCAAGCTTCTGATAAATAGGGTCTCATTATTCCTTTCTCATAAATCTTGTCATCTTCAATTTCACCATGTTCATTAGCAATCTCGGGATCAATATCTTTATTTTTCAACAGGTTCACTCTTTGCAATCCAGGGATTACGCTCATCATTCTTGGACATAGATGTTCTTTGTTGAAAATGAAACCAAGATCCATAAACCCCTTTACTTCTTCAAGTTCCAGTTCCACTAAGCTCCTGCAACTCATGGATTTATGCAGTTTACTGGACGAGTGCCGTCGATTTATAGGCCCTTTTTGAGCAGATGGGGAAAAAGAGAGTGAGCGATTTCTTCCTCTTGTAAGATTCAACCGCTTTGGTCGTTCTTTTATGTTCATTTCCTTCTCTTCCTCTTCTTCGCTGTTCGAATCAGCCTTCTAACATGAACAAATTACAAACAATAAATCAGTCAACAAAATTAGAAAACTCGAAAGAAATCGTCAAAAATGTGGTAAAGAAAAGAGAGTGTTAATATTGTACAAGTAACATGCTCGTTGGCGAGGAGTTCAATGATTTTGTTTCATCTTCCATTGGTGATGAAATCTCTTCTTCATCTAAAAGAGAAGATAAGGATAGAGTTGATAATATATCAGGTTTTAGGGTTTTAAGAACAAGTAATGAATTGGGTTCTTGGAAAATAGTCATATGATAAAACCAGAGATGATCCATGGCTGTCATAAGACACAGAGAGAATTCATTAGCCATGCAGGTGATATATACAGAGAGGATTTTGAAAAACACAACCTAAATATTTATCAAATGAATGAGATTGTGGCTGACTGGAAAAGAAGAAAGAATATATAATAAGGGAAAGCAAAAATGAATATGGACAGTAAGTAGTGGTGGAACCTCGGGCAATGGGGATGGTTATGTGGTCATGAGTTACGGATTCATCTAAATCCACAACCTTCGCTTGTTAAATTATTATCTTGCCCGTCTCTATCTAAATTTTGTTGCACATGTCTCATATTTATAGCCGCATTTAATATTTTTAGCCTTTCTATAAGACAATGTATACACGTATGACAAATACTGATCCTATATAATCGAATAACAGAGCTTTCCTGCTGTTATTTTCATGAAAACAATACTTCTTCTATTAAACTTATTAAAAATAGTGTATGGTTTTTAATTTAGGTCCATGGGATTGCCAAAATATATCAACAATTAACCTTATAAGAATAGCCTCAAGTTTTATAAAAGTTGATTGATGTTGTCCATGGATGGATATAGCAGACAACACTGACTAAATACTATAAGAAACTCACCACAAATGAAATTTGGAATATTCCAATTTTATATATATTATCATTTCAATTTCATATTCCCCAAGGATGACGAAGTATGCAATGGACGTATAAATATTCCCATTAATGCAACTCGAATGGGTTATCAATTCAATAACAAAATAATTTTTTATTTTTAAAGAATCATTGTTGTGACTTATTAGTTCAATGTGTTATTATAAAGAAGAGAGTGGAGGCATATGTGAGAAAATTTAAAACGCAATGAAATAAAAGAAAAAATTTATTAAGAGAAATATGACTTTTTCTCAATTAAAAAGGTACTATTAAATATGCTTTAAGAATTATTTCATTATGAAATAATACTTTACATATATCTAGTCACAAAAAAATTCCTTGTGAAATAAAAGTAATCAATAAAAAAGAATTTAATTTTAAATAAAATACTATTATAACATAAATTAAATTTTTTAGTGCTTAAGGTTTGATTTTTGTATTTTCTTTATATAAAACTTACTTACTCGTTAAGGTCTTCTAAATGAGCTTCACTAGGATATTTTTTATGTAATTAAACTTATAATAAAACCTACTCATATCTTTCATACTTGGCCATCATTCAAGCTCCAAATAATAACTCACATCCTTTATGGTATATATTGTTAGGTAATAAAACAATATGCAATTGAGACTTTACGAACCTAGTCATATCTTTCACATTTGGAGCAACTATTAAAGCTCCCAATAAAATGTACAGTGTTTTTGTGGACTGAGATCAAATGATTCTATCCAACGATAAAATTACAACTAGCATCATCTCTTAGCATTTCTTTTTCCTTGATTTTTAAGAATTTAATCAAAATTCTACTGATATGAAACGAAATTAAAGAAAAAGGGTATAAGTAGACAATTGAATAATTTCTTATTCGATTGAGTTCATGGACAAATATTTAAAGTTGAGGCGGGGCAAAGTAACACAAGTTGGAAACAAAAGTATCGAGTGTTTGATGGCTAAGTGACAGTTGATGAGGCAGAGGATGGTTTATAGTTAGTTTATGAGTAGAAAATGTTAAAATAAAATTTCAACCACAAAATATTACTTGTCTCAGAAATCGAAGAACAAATTTCTTTCCTGTAAATATTACTTGTCTCAGAAATCAAAGAACAAATTTCTTTCCTGTGGGATGAATTTGGAAATTTTCAAGAACTTTGCGTTCAGGTTTTAGAAATCATCTTAAGTCCACTGATCTCTGCATTGTCCTTAGGTCTGTTGCTATAGTTCAAATTTTCCTGCAACCACATTACTGTCAAGGTGGCTGACCTTTTGCCGGCAATTTACCTCCAACGATCAAGTCAGTCGAAGTCTTCAACATTTCAAAATGAAAAGTGAAATGGAAGGATAATTATTTAGGAAATTTCCTGGTATTCTAGTTTGAAAGTATTTTAGGAGCATTATAGTGTCTTCTAAAATTTGTGTGAACCCCTTTACTACTTCTCCCGTCACCTTTTATAGTAGTATCTGATAAAGTCATAACTGCAAATAACCAACAGGGAATGGGTGAGGAAGTTGCAACTGTCCATAAAGTCGCATAACCGCCTATTAACTGCTTGGAGAATTATGAACCTGGCGTTCCCTTTATTATTCCGCCAACGGCCACCACATGTGCTTCCAGTGTCAGGATTTCTGAGAGAAAATTTCACGGAAGATTTTTTGATAACCTCTGTTAAAGTTCATTGTTGAAGATCTCTATTGGTACCCTGCTTAAAATCTCGGATGATCTGTGATGAAAAGCGCTTCTAGTATCCCGCTGAAGGCCTCTGCCGATATCCTACTAAAGACCTCAGCTGATCTTCTTTGAAGACCTTTGCTTGAAGACCCTTTAAAGAGGAAAAAACCTCATGTTGTGAAAAATAGGTTATTACTTATATCAATCATTGGAAGTCAAGGATAGAAAAGATTAAGAGAGAATTCTTTCCTAGAATTAATAATTAAATCTTAAATTTGTTTACAATGAAAAAAAGAAGTTTTGAATATAATTGAGTTTGATAACTTCTTTATTATTGTGAAGCAAATCAAGTATAAGACTCCAATAATATCACTTGAGGGAAAAGCAATTTAAATTTACGAAAGCCACGTTACAAGTACATTTATGACCATCAATTATTTCTTTTGAGCTCTTCTTGTCTGCTCTCGCCTCAATGTTTGCATTTCCAGCATGAAATATGGGGACAGAGAGCTTGATGAGCTTGCCTTTTCTTCATTAACATCTTCTTGTTCTTCTGTGATTTCTCCTTTATAATTATTCAGGTGGTTATTAGTGCTTTCACTAGCCATCGATGTTGGTTCTGGGAGAGAAGAGTTAGGGCTGGAGCGAGTAGATTGTACAATTTGTTCTTTCTTCCTTATAGTTTGTTCTTCTTTCTTCCTTCTCTCCCGTACTTGTGCATGCCATTGCTTTATGATCTTAGCCGTTTGCTCTGCTAGTACCTTGCTCTTGAATTGTGAACCCATCTGTGAATAAATTAATAATAATTGTTTAGGCATTTAAATATAATTGTCTTGACTTTACCTTCAAACTTAAGCTTTTAGGTCGAGTAACAATTCAATAATAAGTACACCAAAATGCTTTTGCTTGAGAATTCCTTGTGGTTGCCAACAATAAAAATTAGTTGATTTGCTTCTAATTTAATTACCTGCGTCACAAGAGCATACAGAGGAAGAGTAATATAGCTACAAAGGACTTGAACCGCTATCCTGAAGAATTGTTAACGAAATTTAAAATCAGTACTATTGTAAAACCATGGATTTTTTTTAATCAATCAATGAGTGGTTAAGGTTTCATGCATAAATATATCTTACGCTAAAACCACCCTTGTGATAGTGATAGCAGTGTACTCATGGTAGCAAGAATTTACTCCAAATTGTATCTGAGAAGAAGCAAAACTATAGTTTTCATATGAAAGAAACATTTTCTATTAAATAAAAAGAAATTGGGTTGTTAATTAGTTGGAGAAAAAGAGGAAGAATTACCGAAACCCAGATGAAAAAGGCAAGCTCAAATGCATTCTGAAAATTAATTGAGGTAAAAAAGTGAATCTATCAGTTTAAAATCACAAAATTATTATA
>JAWDEX010183965.1:0-13629 GCA_035221805.1 Trichilia hirta | reverse complement strand
AAGAGTATTAAAGTTCTATAATCACATCATACAGATGAATAGTTAAGTACTGAGTTTTAAGAATTCTTAAAAGAGAATAAAATTATCTCCAAGATAACTCTTACATATATACCTCAGCTTAATGGTGTATCAAAAAAAAAATCATACCTTATTGATATGGTACGATCAATAGTTAGTTTTATTAATTTACTATTAAATTTATAGGGATATACTCTACAAACTATCATGCACATCGTCAATAAAGTTTCTTCTAAATTAGTTTAAAAGACTCTATATGAGATATAAAGGCGTAAAAAATTCAATTTTAATTACATGAGAATTTAGAATTATTTTGCATATATCAAGTTAATCAAATTAAATAAACTTGATTACAAATTAAAGATGAGTTAGTTTATTAGTTATCTTAAAGATAGTTTAGGATATCAATTTTACTTTCTTTCTAATTAGAAAATTTCGATAATAGAAATACACACTTTTTAAAGAAAGTTTTTTAAAGAAGAAAGTCTAGGTAGAGAAATCGAGCTAAAAGAAGAGTTTTTTGAGCTTTAACCTAACCAAATTGATACTAAAACATCTAGTCAACAACCTTCTATCTCTGTTAATTTAATTCTAACTCAAAAGTCTATTATAGCTCTTAGACTTCGAGATATATATAGTTTTTTAAATGAGCAAAATTTTAAATCTTACTTAATAGGAGTAATAAATCATAAGAATGATCCGAGAGCTTACAAAGAGACAATTTTAAATAAAGATTCAAAAAGATGGCTAAAACTAATAAAATTTAAAATAAATTCTATGCATATAAACTAAGTCTAGACACTTATTGATTCACTAAAGGGAATAGTTCTTATCGACAATAAATGAATCTTTAAGAGAAAGATTGATAAAGGTTAAAGGGTAAATACGTATAAAACACGGTTAGTTATAAAGGTTTATACTAAAAAATAAGGGTTAAATTATAAAAAACCTTCTCACTCGTAGCTAACTATTGCTATATATTATAATTATAAAATTTAACAAATAGATGTCAAGACAGTATTTTAAAGTGCATCTTGATAAGATGACTTTAGGATTAGTCATAAGATACATAAAATTTACATTTTAATTAAATGCCTTTCTATTTGTTCTCTTTAAGCATTTGATTCTTTTGAATTCACGTGGATATTTGGATATTTTTTATCAGAACATTAGCTGCATATATATGTTCTTATTTTGCATAGTAGAATTAATTATTTTTTGAATTGCTTAATTTATACTCGAATAAATAGGAGAATTTGCATGTAAACCTCAAAAACACTCAATACTATTGAAATTTACAGCCTTTACAAAGCTAAAAATTCAAAATTAACCTTCTAAATGAAACTAAGCGCTAGCAACAAATAACTTCGTAGAAAATTAGCCACTATCATGTCCATCGATGACAAATAAAGTTGAATGGAATAAGGTAACAGAAACCATTCAAAAGAATAAACCTAGAAAATGAGATATAAGAAGTTAATATATCTAAGAAAATGGTCCCGGAGCATAGAAGACTAAACATGCTAAAGTAAAAAATTGCTTAGGGTGCTAAGTATCACTAGTTAACACTAATAAATATAAAGTCATGTCTTTTTCTTGTATTAGAAAGTTCATCCACCTCTAAAAGCTTGAAAAGTTCCATGAATCACGAAAGTCTCGAAAGAGAAAATTTTAGGTGCAACAATCTCTAACCTATTAATACTCAATCCTTGGGTAAAATTAGCACCTTCTGTGATCTCAAGACATTGATTGGGTATCAATATTTTTAGCACTATTTTATTAGGAAAAGAAACAAATTCTTTCTGATAAGTTGATTGAGTGAATAGCATATAATTAGAGTTTATAAAATATAAACAAACAATTTAGAGTTTTAATCACTAAATTAATCAAATTAACTTGAAATTAAGCTAACCTTTAACTTGATGAAGATAAAATTAATCTTAAAAGCATGAGATCTCCAAAAAATCAAATTCTTATGCAATGATTTTTACTTGGCCAATCATGGAAAAAGAGAGCTTGAAGCTTTACTAATTTTAAATAAAATTGAATTAATTTCATAAAATTAAAAATTGACCTCTATTTATATTATTTGCATTATTTATTTAAATATCCTTGACCTTTTAGTCAATGATAATAAGTCTCAAAACTTATCTTACAAGCCTTTTAATAATAAAATACAAAATGATAATTTTGCCTTCATTAAATTTTTTAACTTAAATTAGTCAAACTTACTTTGATCAAAATTATTTTAATTTTATTTTGATATCTAAATATTAATAAAATATTATAATTTACTCTAAGTTACATTAGAATCAATTTATCAAACTCTCAATTTTATTAAAGTATTTAACGTATAAATCGTTTATATTTTTTGACCTAATATTATCTTTAAAAATGTTAGCTCTCTTACAAGTGATATTTATTTCTTCTCAAAATAAGAATAGACACAAGTTATTAGTTGTAATCTTTCGAGTTTACTGTAATGTTAGCTATAAGTCAGAATTGATCTTATTGAATTTGTTTCAAGCTATTTGAGTACTCAATAACCATAGTTAATATCTAATAATATGTTATAGTTTTTAAATTATAATTAAAAATATTGCATCGAACCTTTTATGTTAGATTGTATTTTTTGTATAAATAATCTTTTTTTATTCATCTAATCCTAGCTAAGTTAAGGTTTACGAATACTAAAATCTTAAATTCAGTTACATGTAAATCATCAGTTAATACGTTTTAAATGTATTACTATGAACTCTTCATATGATTTTATTTTGTCTCTAGCTAGAGATATTTGGATTTTAACTACTTATTGGTATTTGATTAAGAACTCAAATATGGATTGAGGTAATGAATTTTATATAATAGTCATTCACATCTCGATATAAATAATCCATAGCCAAATTGACTTCTTATACAACACATGATTAATTTCGTATTTATACACCATATAAATTATGTATATCTACATTAATTAACAACTATAATGTCTTAAATCTAAAAAGTAATTAATACACTAATATAATCATATGAAGAATTATTGACAACACACTTTCGTATGATTTATTATATTTTTCGTCACATTCAAAAACTAATTCTCTAACTGTTAATCCCTATTAATGTCGTAATAATATAATTATTATATTATTTACACTAATATTATTTTATAATATTTATTAAAAATATTTAATTATTTATTATGTAATATCCAAACCCGGTTAATATTACTTTCATAGAAAATAATTTAAATAATTATATTATCTGAATATTTATATATATATTTTATTATTAGTATGATTAAATAAAAATAAAAAATTATTAATAAATAATTTTAGAACATATGCCTTTGAAGTAGTACATTTGACCTCGTGATTCTAGGTGGCAATGGGAAAGAAGATGCTACAAAACCCGAGTCTGGTGGAGCAAATATTGTGGTCGAATTCAGGTTCACGTAGTCTTCAAGAATCCCTTGAAGAACAGAATGCTAGCCAATTGCAAAGGAAACGAAACCGTTTGAGCTTAGCAAACAGATAATCGTTCTCCACTCAAAGATGTTATCTGAAACTAGACTAGAATTGGAATCAAACAGTGATGATTGAATGTAATCCCAATCCTGGCGAACATCTTTAGGATCCAGAGATGAAAATGGCAGGAGAACGCCATGAATTGACGAGGGTCCTTCAACAAACATATCAGGGTGAGTCACCAATACATGATTGATTTCTATCAGTCTTCTTTTGCACCAATCTTGGTTATGGCGACTTTCTTTAGAACAAGTAGAATAGGCAAGCAACTACCTTGAGACTTATTTAAAAGACCATTCATGGAAACCTTTTGAGTAGAGTTATGGTATTGAAGAAGATTTTCCGAGAGCCAGAGATAAGCACTGGAGATGGCAGTCTTTGATGGTGAAGATTATTGAATTTGGAGATGAAGGAAAGATTTCAAGAGAGATTTGAAGACGAGTAAGTAAAATGTCGAAAACTGATCTCGTTAAAGCTCTGGAAGCGTTTGAAAAGAGTCGATAGTTGGGTTTGGCCGATGGAGCTGCATTGTTGTATGTATGCAGTGCCATGGAGATGGACATGGCGGCCAAGACTATGAAGACGGGGAAGTAGAGCGGTTCCTGCCGACATTCTGAAGTAATGAGTTATTTCTGTGCGGTAAAGATATCGTAAGTTCAGAGCAAGATTACAAAAAATTTAGTTGTTTCTCTGGGAGTGATTCGTTTCTTGCGAGTTGGGAGGGAAACGGGGAAGAGAACCGTTGAGAACACAGAATATGAAGCATCCGCCTTTGGGCTGGGCTTTCTAACTTAAATATGATTCGTTTCTTACGAGCCTTTCTTTAGCCTGTATTACATAAATTTAAACCCAATTTGTGATGCATTAATTTCAAGGCATTTAATTTTCCAACTGTTAGAGGAATGTCCATTATCGTCTTAATACTTCTGGTCTTTAATTTTCAATTACAGCGCAAATACAATTTCGAGCTACCCAAGTATGCTTACAGCTGTTAATATTAATTGATTCGTTTGGTGAAACAGCTGTCATCTTATTAATTTTTTTGGTAGTAAGGAGTTGAATTGTAAATAAGAATAAAGCCATGAATCTGGCTATCACATAGACAATTCAACCTTCTAGACTGGACCAAACGCAAAAGGGCTTTGGGTCAATGCAAAGAGAATTTAAAATATGCAGCTGATTGAGAAGAAATGGAAAATAAAAGAAAGAAAGTGCGGCTGGAAAGCACTTTTTGACTTGTCCAGCTCTGGTTAAAAATATGGATGCCAAATGAGACTGCATGAATTTTCATAAAAATTGATTTCTTTTTTCATAAATTGATTGTAAAAAAATCCCACTTTATCATTTAAGTGCCAGCAATGATTGCTCTACTTCTGGCTTTGGAGATTGAAAAGTAATGCCATTCCAGTTACTGGATGTGGCCTTAAACTTCAAGAGAAATCAAGCTTCAAATCAGGACAGCTTTTTCCAACTATCATGAAAAGGGACATCCCATCATCAAGAACGAAAAAATTTAGCACCAGTGAACAGTATTTTTGTTCCATGTACATCGCCATTAATCTTTTTCTGAGTTATAAACTATCCTTCAAACTCGCCCATACTTCACTCGGCTTGCAGAAAAAAAAGAAAATGGAGGAGAGCAAACGAAAGCAGGAAAAGGTGTAAAGAATAAAGAATGTATTAGATAGAAATTTAAATCTAATATTCACATAAGTAACAGAACAAATACGCTCTTTCCCATATCCCATCACACATCGGTATCAAAATCATTCCTTTACTCCCTACTCTAATAAGAGAGAAGGAGAAAATTGCTCAAAAAATAAATAAATAAAATCTACAACTGTCACCCAAAAATACTCAGTTTGTAGCAGCATTCCTTTTTCTGGTAACCCGGATGTAGCAAAAAACAGCTGCAAAAATAGCAGTAACAAGACCACCAATGATAACACCACCACCAGCCACTGATTTATCAGACGAATGATGCCTTAATAGCTTTCTGTTCTCAGGAGCCTCAGCCGCTTTGGACTCTTGATCAGGTAACTCCGATGGACTCGACGCAGGCTGATCTGCTGTTCCAGACACCACCCCAGTTGGCTCATCCTCAGTTTCAGACTTAAACCCAACTGGTTTCACCTCAGATTCATCAGCTATGGCTTGGACCATTAAGATCCCAGCTATAATCAAGAAAACCATAACAAATCTAGCCATGTTTCTAATAGTTCAACTTTGTTTATACGTGTATATGCTTGTATAAATCAGATTTTGCCAAATAAAAATTCACAAATGTGAATCTTTCAACGATGCGTTACTCAAGCTTGGGTGATCTCTCAAGTGGTTGAGGATTATATATAGAGTTATGGAGAAGAGAGGGAAAACGGGAATGGAAGGTCAGAATTTTGTTGTGTACGAACGATCAAGGAAGTTTCAATTAACTTGTTTTTCAATTGGGACCCACTTGTGACGAAGTGTCTTTCGTGAAAGATAAAAAGAGGGATGGTTTTGGGAAAGAGTGAAAGAGCTGTTGCCTGTTGCACTGTTTGATTCTCTTCAATATGTGCAAACATATGAGGTCAATAGAATTCCAGAAAGACACCTGTCTCTTCTCAATAAAACGACGGTGCAAACTTCACTGGACTTTCTCTGAAGTCCTGGGTGGTGGTTTTTTTCTGTTTCCTTTTTCTCCTTCATTTTCTTTTCGTAATCATAGGCCGTGATGATCAAAATATTTATCCATCCTTGGAATGTGCCAAAAGAGAGGTGATTATTAACGCATGATGTGAATAAAAATTGAAAAACTGTGAATTGTTGAATACTTTGGATAATTATTAAAATACCCTCAATCTTTTTACTAAATTGTGAAACAAATGACATAATTTCAAAAATATTATGGGACTAAAATTTATTATTTTATAATTCTTTTATATGATGCTAAAATAAATTATTTAGTATTTTAAAATTAAAAATAGCTTATTTAACTTATAAATATTAAGCTTTTTACTTCTCCTATTCCTTCACTCGATTCTCAAACTCTAATATCAAAAAATTTAAAAGAAATGCAATACATGCATAATTATAGTCATTTTTTTCTTCAATTCTCAATTTCGTATTTTCCTATTATCGAAGGAAACTTTTTTTTTATTTCTTTCTTTGGTCTAGTTCCTTGTTTTGTTTAATATAATATATTATAAAATAAAATAAAATAAAATAATAATTATATTTTTTATTATATTAAATTTTTCTAGTTGTATAATTTTTTAATAAAAATATGTATATTTTTAAAATAAAAAATATTAAGTTTTTGTATGAGCACAAATATAAATAAATTAATTAGGTAAAAATATTTTTATAAATATGTATATTTTTAGATTTTTAAGATTCGAACCTAAAAAGTATCTTTAAAATATTCTTTAAATTTAAAAAAATCTTAGTTATTTTAAATAAATAAATTCAGGCAATTAAAAATAAAACAGCCTCTTTATTATTATGATGCTTTAATATCCTTGTAATTTCGTGATTAATTAATTTTCATGATTAGTTAATTTTGTATTATAACAAAAAAGAAGTAAATGAATGAAAATTCAAAGTCTACGTAGAAAGTTAAATAAAAACAAGTAAACAAATAGAAGTAGAAGAGAGAAAAATTTGCCGTCTGTATTTTTTTATTTTATTGATTTCGTATAAAATAAATAATACGATATTAGTTCGTAGGTAGAGAGAATCCAAATTTATTCTTGCTACATGTTTATTATAGCTAGCACAAGATGTGATTTGGAGTAATTAAAGGTTGCTAAAGTTGATTCAGATTTTATCGGGCAGGGTGGTGGCGAACCAGTTTGATAGCCTGGGGTCTACTAGGCGTCCCTCTTGTGGTCCCGGTGGGTTGACGTCATTCAAACGACCGATCATGGCAACCGATCTTGATGATCCGGAGGTCGACGTAGGCCGGCTGTCAAATTTTTTATTTTCCAACGTAATAGAATTTCAAAAAACGACGTGGTTTGAAAAGGGGGAAAAAAAAAGATCGTTCATTCTCTCGAGCGTGAGAAATTTGTTCGTCTGTCACCTGTCGGTGTTAACTGCTCTCCACTAATCAGCCAGCTGCTCAACGAGTCAACCACCGCACCCCAGCCCTCCGTCAAAAAACGATACAAAAGCTAAGGCTGTAGGCCCATTGCTGGGGATACGGGCAAGGCCAATAACAGCTTTTTATTGACCGATTCTTCATTGTACAGTAAAAATAAAACGTGCATCTCAAAAAGGAATTTCATGAACGTAACACTGTTGATTCCCGGTATGAAAATGTTTATTTTTTTGGGTGGGCGTCGTGAAGTCTATTTCTGCATGACCTCAGCGGCAACAACGTATGGATAGGATCACGATTCATGAACCATATGTGCTCTTTGTTCTTCAGTTGAACCAGAGTCATCAGGGATTTCAATTAACGATCCCATGATGCTTGTCATCTTGGATACATGAATATGTCGTTTGCAATGGTCCACAATCCAATATCTTACCCACTAACATTAGGGAGCTATCTTACTTTTTTTCAAAAATGATACATCATGCATCTATATTTTCAATTCTCAATTTTCAGTGTATAGAAGTTTGTGTAGTAAGATAGATTAATAATACAACGTCTACCGCCTTATCTGTGACTTGATTTGAACATGAAAACTAACAATTTTAAATTATTAATTTTAGGCCTACATTTATGTCTCACTTAGATATACAACTTGCTCAAGCCAACATTGGGTATGCGTAGTCAATTAATTAATGAAACGGTTAGGAAAAGTCGAAAATCTTGACTTCAGAAAGATTTTGTGAATTCCAGATCTAGGTGGGTTTGATGACAAGTTTGCATAGGCGGACGGGTTTCGGGATTTGGTGATCAAACTTTCTTTGTTGTGCGGGGATCATTAATGGTCGGTGATCCTATGTTTTTCAAATTAATATACTTCCTAGATACGATACTTTGAATTTCATAAGGCTAGGCCTTGCGTTATGTACTAAAGGACATAAAAGATAGGTTGATCTTAAATTTACAAGAGTTAATTAATAACGTTCACCTAGTATGTTAATATTTTTAGTTAATGAATGGGATACGTTTAATTTGTAACAATTGAAACCAAAATAGACCAAAGTTTGGGTTTGCAGCTAAACCATCAACAAGGAAATATTTTGTTAATGCTTAAAATTTTTTGAAAAAAAAAAATTTATGACATTACACGGATTTTGTTTTTTGATAATTTGTTAGAATATCATATTCTTGTCTCAAGTTGAATTTTTTATTGTGACAAAGCATCCTACTACTTAAAATAAATAGAACGAATCTAAGAATAAAATTGACTTTTTTAACGATTAAATTCTAATACTTAAGTGAGATGCAAAATTTAAGAAATAAAGAAAAATAGTAAAACGTGCTCAAAAGTGTGTGTATATTTTAATGATAAATATCGATACGAGTGGGTTACTTAAAAATTGGTCTGTCACACTCTTCTTTAAGATTAGAAATATTATATTTATAATAATCCTAACATATGCGATTATCGAAAAACAAAAAACTGATTTAATAGTCAATAATATGTTTCAATAGAAAATAAGTTATTTTATAATCATAAACTAATAGTGTAGGGTGGCACAATGATTGTCTGATATATGACTTACGCAGCGCACTATATTTTAATTTAACAGAATATTTTATAAGCTTTAGAATGCGGATGTTGTTCGCCTCATCAACTCTCCTATTTTTATCTAATAATGATCTATGACTGATGTGAAACTCGTAAAATTAGACAAATAAAAGGAAAGCAATCAAATCATTTGTCTCGAGTTACCCAAATTTAATATTAGAACGATGCAATGTCATCGATAATAGTTGTTAGAATGAGAACGTTCTTTTATCTCGTTATATACTGAAACTGAGAGGCAATCCTACAAAAATCTCTTAGTGAGATCTTTAAAATATATTGTGCAAATCTATTTTTAATAAGATGCCGAATTCAAGTTGAATACTAATTCGCTAAGCATGAATGGACAAGATTATATAAGCCTCTTTCTCAATAATTTCTTTTCAATTATTTTTATTTCCTATTGGTTTTGTTATGTTTGAGGAATTAATTTTTTATTTTTTATTTTTTATTTTTTTAAGTGTGATGAGTTTATCATAATTATTATGCTTTAGTGATTGTTTCCGAACATGGTGCTAATGGATGTTTGTTGATGCAACACGAAACCTCAAATATACTAAGCAATCAACAAACGTTCATAGTTAGACATGAGCACGAAATAGGGACAGTGTTCTCAATCGTATAGGCCGGGCCATTTTTTATCATATTTGTAGTTTAGGTCTTGGGTTGATTCAAGCAGAATCAAATCTATATGGATCATAAAAACCATTCCATTCCATTGTCATTTCCTGACAAGAATCGAGAAAACAAGACATTTCAGTCCAATGCACAATGCAATTGCATTACTGTTGCTGGCAAACAATGCAACGCAGGTAACATGAACAATACCAATCGAGGGCCAATTAGTCCATTGTGTTTATTGTTTTGTTGGCCATTGGCTTTTTGTTACATCAATCAACAACATCAAACTGTTGGTAGATTTCTAATAAGAAACGTTTGTTTGGGGTGCAAATAAATCATTAGATCACAATATTATTGGCGAAACTGTTTAGGGACTAGCTCTACAATAACAGTTATAATCTTTAAGTCTAGTAAAATACAGAATAAAATATAAATTAATTAATTATAACGTATATATCCCAAATACTAGAATTATTTTCATTCAATTATATGACTAATTTCTAATAAAAATTAATTATATTCTTATTAATTAATTTATTAAATTTTAAAAATCTAACTAGTAATATCTCATAAATACATTGGATGAACGCTAAAAAATAGACTAATTTTGATATAAAATAATTGTGCTAATATCTCTGATATTATTATACAACAATTTATTTAATAAATTTCATTGTTTTTTTAAATAATATTTTTGATGTTAAGAAATTATAAACTGTCATTTGATCTAACTACCATACTATCATTGATGGTTTTAAATTATAAAATTTATATTATTTATATATAATTTTAACAAGAATTCAAACCCTTCTTTCTTATTCTTTACTAATTCACTACTGGCATAATTGAAATAACAACACTATTAATATTCTAAAATTTTAATTTATTTATGCATACTATTAATAAATAATATCCTTCATCTCATATTTTTTTTTTCTTATATTAATATTTTTATGGTTAGTATATGTAATTTGATAGAGATAGCATTAAAAAGCAATTATGCAATTTCATAAATCTCCCACGGAAATTTTAAAAAATATTTTTGATTTATTTATTTTCAGTAAACTATAGAATATCATTTTTTTATTTTTAAAAAATTTATGTTTTTTAATATCTGATAAACATATTTATTTGACATTTTTTTTTGAAGGAATATACTAAATAATCATCATCAAAATTGTTTAATTTTTTAAAATTTATTAATATACAATTTATAAAAGTTCATTTTATTATAATAATTTATAAAATCGTATATAAAATTTTTATTTTTAAGCTCCAACCAGTACAAAATCGTGAGTCTCTCCACCTACACAATATCAATCGAGAATCAAGAATTTATTATGAAAATTTATGTTTAATATGCTCATTGCGAGCAACAGGGTCTTGCCACCTGAACTTTGCAATTTGCTACAGCTACAATATTTCAATTGTGAACAAATCAAAATGTTTGGATGCATTGGATAAAAAATAAATCGTATCAAATGTTTTTACCGCGAATTAGTTTGAACATACATGGATAGATGGATAGATACAAAAGCTTTTGACTTAAATTGATATAAAAAATTTTAAGTATTAAATTTATAGGATTTAATAATTAAGATTTAAAATTATAATATTATATTTAATAGGAACAATTTATCAATTATGTTTATCATTAAAATGCATAAATTAATATATAAAATTTATATTTATGATAAAATTTAAGTTAATATATTAAATAACGAAACCCTTTTATCAAAATTTTAAGAATTTTTAAAGTTATTTAATATTTTTATTTTTTTAAACTATTAAAAATTTATTAAATCGATATATTAAAATTAAAATTTTGATAATGAGTGTCGTTATAGCACTTACTAAAATTTTATATTTATTATTTATAATAATTTTTAGTATTTAATTTAATAATTAATGATGAATTTTAATATATTAAAAAATATAACTTATTAAATATAAAAATTTTAACAAATACTGAAGATTGGATAGCAAAACCTTACAATTATTTTAGAATTAGTGTACAAAATAACAGATTGATTACTATAAGAAAAACACCCGTCAGCAAAATCTTACAATTATATAGAAATGACGAACAAAACGATAGATTAAGAAAAACGTTTCTGGATTTAGTGGTATTCGGACTCCGAAGTCAGAAACTGATTTTGCAGAATTAAAATCGTGCTGCGTGGATGTTAAAAAACGCGTTTTTACAACGTTTAGCATAGTTGTACGATGAAGAGGCCATGCATAGTAAGAGAAGACCTCCTGCAACACTAAAAAAACCGCGCGGGGAAATTTTATGTATCTGCAGCAGTCACCAGTTCTCTTTTATTGTTTATATTCTGCATTCGTATTCGTTCTCCAAATCCTGAAGCATAAAACACTAACCCTAATTTGTTTTATCGTTCTTTTTGTGGTTGTTTCTATCTGTTGATTAGCAACCTTATGTAATTTGAATTCTCGAAGCTTACAGAGATGCTTGTTGGGACAAAAGGTTTGCGGTTGTCTACATTTTTGGCACACTCTTGAATATTTATGCATTTTTGCGGATGTCATTTGTTTGAAGCCGCTTTTCAATTGCAGTACTTCTAATATTTTCTTCTCCGCGGTGGCTAAATTCTATTCGGATGGACTCGACCTTTCACGTCGTTGTACAACAGCATCGTTGGGCTTGTCATATGTTATCGTTTGGTAACTAGAAATTTGATGTTGCTATGGCGTTGCTGGTATTCCTAGAGATGTTTTATTTGTTATTGTTCTTTCAAATTCCTTAATGGATAATGGGTCTAATGTTAGTTTGGTGGATTTTGAGGATTTCTGAGTTCTTGATAAAGATGGATGTTGAAAAAGTTTAAGCAGTGCTCATGGTTGAAATTAATTCCGGAGTGTTAATGCTAATTCATGTTTTATTTGTGTTTATGACTATTTGAAGCCTTGGTTTTAATTTCTTATTGATTTTCTGTTACAGTCAATAGAGATTTATGCTTGCATATAGTGGATGGAGTGTTTCTTTTGATCACTGCCATATTCCCTTTAAAATTCTTGACATTTTTTTGACTGAAATTGAGCGGCGGTTTGTCTGGACGCCCTTCAAGTTGTTGCAAAACATCTGGTGCTTGTCTGGAGTCTCTGATGCTTGCTTAGTTTACCAACTTATTGGACTTCTTGCTCTTGATTTTTGGTTGTTATAACTTAACGAGAGATGCTTATTGCGGCAAAAGGATCACATTTGCTGATTATTAGGTACAATCTGGAATGTTTATGCATTTCTGCCCGCAACTCATTTGCCCCTGGCCGCTCTTTGATAATATTATTCATAATATTCTCTTCTTCACTGTGGCTAAATTCTGTTTGGATGGACTCGACCTTTTGAGTCTTAGGACGATAGTATTATTGGGCTTGTTCTGTGTTATCTTTGGGCATTGCTGGTATTTATAGAGATGCTTCATTTGTCATTGTTCTTTCAATTGATTTAATAGATAATGAGCGTAAGGTTTGTTTGAATAGTTTTTGAGGATTTCTGATTTCTAAGGATGGATGTTAAAAAGGTTTATACAGTGCTAACTGTGGAAATTATTTTTGGAGTGTGAAAGTCAATTCTTGTTTTATTGGTGGTTATAACAATCTGAAGCCTTGGTTTTAGCTTCCCATCGATTTTGCGGTCAGTAGATATTCATTCTTGCATATGATGGAGTTTTTCTTTTGATCACTGCTATATTCCCTTTGACATTCTTCACATTTTTTAAGTGAAGTTGAGCATGGTAGTTTGTCGGATGCCCTTCAAG
>JAWDEX010183954.1:0-13629 GCA_035221805.1 Trichilia hirta | reverse complement strand
TAGATTGCAAAAGTTTCATCAAAGTTATACGAGAATATACGGATGGAAACTTGCAGGCTTTAATTTGGAGGCCATGAATACTACATTTTGGTGCCCAAGGCTCTTAAAATATCTTAAGGGTATCTGGATTTTTATCTTTGGATATCTTTCTATGATGTTCATAATTCTCGAAACTGTTTGAATGTGTTTTCTAGAAATTCTACAAGTTTTATTACATATATATCAGCTGTCATCAGTATCTGTTTTAAGTATCACTGGCTCTGAGGAGAGAGATATAGCTCGAGGACACACCATGCATGATCGAGATGATGTCTATGCGTGATTTATGCATATACATAAAATATGTTTGGAAACGAATTTCACAAGAAAATGCTGACTTCAGTAATTAATAATATACACTACGCTAAAGATAATCAAATTAATTACACATTATAAGTTCATCTGTCTGTTCTCTAAGTGACTTCTGAAGCTGTTTGGCTAAAGTGCTTTTCCTTGCAATTATAGTGTAAAATGCTCGACAGCTCGTACAAAAATAATTAAAGGGTAACGTTAAAGTATGTCTCTGTAAAGTTAAAATGTTTCTAATTTCCTTGTAAACTCTGCACATGCACACTGACAAAGAATCCCTGAGTGTTGTGTTTCCCCCACTGCTGCTACGTTGATATCGAGCTGAAGGCAATTTGATACGGTTAGTGACAAATATATAGAGCTATATTCCTATCACATAAATAATAACAAGATACAAATTTTAAAAAAAATAAATAGAATGTCAAAGAAACAAAAGGAAAGAATCAAACAAATACACTTTCTATGTATGACTCATTATTAAAATCTCATTATTTATACACTTCCCATCATTATTTGATCCCAACAATCAACATGATTTGCATAAAGAAAGCTTCCGGCCATTATATGCATAACAAAAATGAATTATTGATGAATTACTCTATCCATACAACTTGGAAATGATATGTTCTCTACTCTTTACCTCCATTCGAACAAACAAAAGGTTTGTTCTGATTAATATTGGGAAGAAATTTAAAGAAATAACAAAGCAAAAAGAGTTTCAACCGATATTAGTATCTATATACAACTAGAAAAGATACCCGTCCCATTCTAGCTAACTACTTTTAGAAATTTCTTTCACAACTACTAAAGGTAAAAGATAATCAAAAAAAGGATTTCTTTTTTCTCTTACTTTATTTTCTTTGGATGGAAGTGGGCAGATTATAATCAATAGTCAATACAGCTCTCTCTTTTCTATATAATAATATTAACAAGTTGCATGCGAAGACACTATGGGATCCATTTTCAATATTTTTCAAAGCCAATAGTTATATATACTTGTGCATATACCGAATAGGATCCAGAGACAACACCTTTATAAATAAGCAAAAATGGTAGAATTTAAAGTGATATATTTATTTATCGTGGCTTAGGACCCATAAGGATATGCCTCAAATATTATTGTCTACATGCATATCATTGGAGGATCTTGAAACTAAAAAGTAAAAAAGATTCATAATTTAATTAATTATGAAATTATTTTCTATCTTAGAGACATAGACTTGACTTAACTTTGATGTAGAGACAAATACATTGCATCGGTTATGTCACACAAACTATCGAGAATAGAAGAAATGAAAGCAAAAATTAAAAGCAAAGGAATACAAATACCTATATGAATTGAGAGACAGAGGGATCCATAATGATTTATCCAAGCATCATTAATCACCTTGTCAATCCTATCGGTAAAGCGTTTGCCTCCCTCCCTTAACACCTGATAACCACGTGAATCAACCCCACCATATATTACCTCCAAAATATTTAAGCCTCATAACTCATAATCATATATTATATATAATTCCACAATCTATAACTATTATTTAATTGATTTTTAAATTAAACCCATATACTTGCTCTGTTTCTGTTTGCGTTGATTGGCTATACTTTAATTCTACAAAAAAAAAAAAAAATTAAAATAGAAGAAAGGAAATACATTGTTCCCATGTTAATCAGTACAAGATACCTTGTAAAAGAAAGAATTAAAAGACTAACTTATTATAAAAGAGGGTTTGGGTACTTGATATGTAATTATTGTGAAGTGGAATATATTTATTATATGCTTTTAATGTAGGATTTATAACTAATAATAAGTTTTTGGCTTGCTCTTTTCTGACTGATCAGTGATATAGTATATAAAAATGCCAAAGAAAGAAATCAAGAAAACTCTGTTTCGGACCATCTTAATTTATCATTAATTAGAGATTGTTTCTGTTGTAGATCCATGTGAACAAAAGAAGGAATTAACCCAAATACTTAATACAGACACATGGCTAGGGGATAACCAGGATAGCTTTGGTCTCACAAACACCGTACACAATTACTTTTAGGGTTGAGTGAGACTTGGATTTGATTGGATTTCATTCTTATTATTTTATGGATTTCTTGAAAAATTTTATATTCAATGGTATCTCCATGCTTGGATCAATGATATTTGGTTTTGATACATACATATAGATTAGTTGTTTCCTCGTCATCTCATAAAACTCATATTTTTTTTTATAGATATTTTGATTTTTTTAAAAATTATAATCGAATATTTGTCAAATATGAAACTGTATTCGTTATATATATATATATATATATATAATCTGTTTTGTTTATTTTGATGGAATATGATTGCCATGCTAAATTCTTATTCACCAACTTTTCTTTAGAGAAACAAGAAAGATTCTTTTCTTATCTTTTAACATTTTAGTCAACACATACAGTATTAAACTTTGTTATAGTCCTTTTGTTTGATTGGTGATCCATTCACGATGAATAATGGATCCTTAATCTTCTCTAAAGATTTTAAAATTATATGTACGCAATGACTTCTCAAATCTTGGAAAATTATTGTGTCCACCCCCAAGTGCTTACTAATGATCCATGTGTATGGTCATTTTATTCCTATTTGTCAATTTTTGTTTTTCGATCAATCCAGTTAATATCCACCCACAACTTACAATAGGAATAGGAAATGTTGGTGGGTTCAATTCTTTTCTTTCATATGGGATTGATTGATCAAATATCAACCACTAATTAATCAAGTCAAGTCATTAGTATAGGATATATCCCATGTCTACTTTGTGCAATTAAGATTGAATTAATTGGTTAATAATATTGAACAAAAACAAAATGACTGCAGCAGATTTTTGAGTCAGCTAGTCAGGCCCTTAATCGGAATCTTAATAGGGAACTGACAACCTTCAACCCTTTAAATGTTTATGAAGACATAAAACTACATGGCCCAACAAGAATCACTCTAATCGAATTTTTTTTCAGTGAAATTTCTATATTTAATATTTATAATTATTATAATTTAAAACTAACGTAACCTTGGTTGGTTTATGAATCATTTGCCATAGAAATGGCAGACTAATCATCCGATTCACATGATTGCGTGACCTAAAATGTAAATTTGAAGAGGTGACAAAGTTCAGCAAAAGCAAATATTGATTTATAAATTAACTCAAAAGGATTCTTGGGAGTTGGGGGTAGAGCACCATCTAATTGAGAGAGAGATACACGCGCACGCGCTTACACTTTATGACCCCATTCTACTATACTTTATTTAGTTTATAGTTTTTTTTCACTTATTTTTATATTTAATTCTTTGGTACTATTTATAAATTGATAATTATAACAAAATTAATAAGATTTAAAAATAAAGTTAAAACAAAATATAGAAAAGTATTATATATACACATCTAATTTAATGAACAACTTAAAATTTGACGATATTGTACATTTTAGACTGTTTGTCTCATATGGGGGACAAATAGATACGTAAGTTTTACTCAAAATCAAAATACCAAATCGAATTGTCTACACAATGGGGACTACAACTCCATCAGTTAGTCAAGTATTACTTAATGCAAGGAAAAAAAAAAGTTATTATCACTTTTTTTTTTAAATTTGATAATATTTTATTTAAATAATAAAAATAAAAAATACATTCTCTTTTTTTTGAAATATTATTTTCAATTATTTTTATATTAAATATAATTATTTATTTATCTCATGTCATTAAAAGTTTTCTATATTTATTTATTATTACAAATAAATAATTAACTCCGTATTTAATAATTAAAAAAATTCTCATTCCTCATTACTAATAATTTAAAAAAATAATTCTTATAATCTTTACTAAATTATTATCATTATCTAACAATCAAATAATAGTAGTCATAGAATAAGATTAAAAAAAATTAAAATTTAATTAATTTTTATTTATTATATTAATTAAATATATGTTATTATAATAAAAATAAATAAATAATTATGTCTAATTTTGTTATTATATATAAGGGTATAAAAATAATTATGAATTGTATTTTTGTGAAAGAAAAAAGTAAGTATCTATTTTTGCATTCTCGGTATTTAAATGAAATATTGTCAAACCTTAAAAAAGGTAGTGATAATTACTTCAGCAAAAAATTATTTACTCAAATTTTGTTTTATTTAAAAACGTGAAAAAATATTATTAACTATTTTAGATTATTTTCAAATACTAAATATATTTTATTATATTGCTTAAATATGTCTTTTTAAAATTTTGAATTTGTCATAACCTTTTTAATATTCATTGATAAACTCTTTAATGTCCATAGTTAAAATGCATCCCATGAAAATATAATTTTTAATATATATGTAAAAGATGAAAAAGCTTTTAATTTTACATTTTTATTATTATTTATGAGAGGTTAGATTTATACATTTTTAATAATTGGGATTAAATATAATAAATATATTAATATGTATTTATTATATATATTAAATTTAAAATCAACTATGCATAAATCTAATAACTCATAAATGATATGAGAAAATGTATAAGGAATGGAGCCAATTTTTGCATTATAAAAGAGTCAAATTATAATGAATTTAAAATTCAGAAGCCAAACTAGAAAAAACCCTATCTTATAAAACTGAAACGTATAATTATATGCAAATTTTTGAAAGATTGTCTCGGCCTACAGGGGCCATGATCACTTCAGGCCACGAAGAAGCTTCGCTATTAATGTTAATAAACTCTTTTTATTTTTTTTTTCCCTATAAAACTCAAATTAGGAGGTACGTAAATTAAAAATAATGAAGAAAAATATAGGAAAATAAAAAAGGGGGGAAATGAAGCCTAACGCCCAAAGAATAAACAACACAGTTAAACAAACTACTGAAATAAACCGATAACATGAAAATTTTATATGATCATGATAAAATAATATTAAATTATTTTATTATCATTTAAGTTTTTTAAAATTTTAGTCCCTTAATTCATATATAACAAAAAATAAAAAATTATAATGAAAAATAACGAAAACTCTGCGTACAATTATATAAAATTTAGCCCAACTCTCGCTATAAATTAAAATAAAATAATGACTTAATTGATAATGGATAATTAAATATCATTCATTGATTTATTTTAAGGACTTGGCTAATATATATTTATGTGTTGGTTTAAACATTAACATAAATTTTTAAAATATGT
This sequence comes from Trichilia hirta, assembly GCA_035221805.1. Classification (NCBI taxonomy): domain Eukaryota; kingdom Viridiplantae; phylum Streptophyta; class Magnoliopsida; order Sapindales; family Meliaceae; genus Trichilia; species Trichilia hirta. The sequence goes on along the minus strand of JAWDEX010183954.1, from coordinate 8,090 downwards.
TACATAGAAATAAAAATAATAAGCAATTTTTAATTAAGAGTTAAAAAGTAAAAATATATAGGAATAATTTAAAATATAAATAATTTTATTAAAAACAAAATTGATATAAAAATAATAACAATGTATAGTAGTGAATCCATTAGTTTAGACTAAAAAGAACTTTTTCAATAGATTTGCCTAGGTAGGTAAGGTTAATAGAATGTATTGGAACAACTTTTATTCGTAGATGGTGGCTAGACTTTTAAGACTGGAAGTGGGAGGCAATAAAAGAAGAGAAAAGCAATCGCAAATCTTAAGACAGTTTGAAGTGAAGTGAAACTCAAATTTCACAAAAATAATAATATAAATCCCTCGAAAAAAGGAAAGGACAAGGAAAAACGTGGGAACTGGGAGAGCGAGCCCCGTGGGAACAAGAGTAATATGTACCACACAAACTATTAAATTTGGAGTCATATTCTTTAACTCGTGTTATGACTTTTTTTTCGTATTTTAATAAATTAAAATTATAATTTAATAGTTAAAAATTGCAATATAAAATTTAAAAAATATAACTTAAAAATGACTATACTATAGGATGATCTCCTTTTAATACTTACTAAGATAACAATGCCCTTACGAACCACTCTAGCAAAAGTGGTGGGTTTTTGATTGCACGGGTGGGGGGATTGTTAATGTTAAATATTACACTCAGAAATGTTGTTATATGCCAGCTAAAGGGTAAATGGTTAAGACAATTTTTAGTTTACGGAAGAGGGTTTATGACAGTCAAGAAGGGCTTTGACCAACTTTACACAAACTGATAGAAGATTTGATCTATTTTTTGATAAGACCGAATTATGCCGAAAACAATTGAGCATATGCAATGACATTTGGAAGGCTGAACTTAAAAATGAGGTATTCGCTGCATAAGAATCTGAGAATCGTGACAAATGATATCAGAGCAAAGAACGAGACGTTAAGGGAGAGTGTTTTCTAGGTATTTGCTAGATAATCTTGTCAATATGAAAAAAATAAAATAGTTTCGATTATCTATGCCAAGCCCTGTAACTAGATATGTTCGCAAATTAAAATCTCTCTTTTGGGTAGAGGAAGATAAACTTGACCGGGGGATGCAAACATTCAAGTTAAAGGTCTTTTATGGGTGAAAGATGAACTAAAATAGAAAAATTGGATAGGGTAAAAGTCCAAAGAATAAGAATAAGAATAACTCATTGAGAATTGAGGCTCATGTCAGGCTTTATGTACGTGAATTACTTCTTTTCTTAATATATATATTAAGATATGTTTCATTATTTTAATTGATAAAAAAGAGACAAAAAGGAAAAAGAATTGGTATGAAACAAAGAGAGAAAGGAAACAACAGAAAAATGACAAGAAAAAAGGGATGAAATAGAAGAAAAAAGAAAAATTCTGCCCAAAATAGTATTGAGTGGTTAAATTTATATTCGATAATTTCGTTAATTATCTATTTATGAAGTTAGAACAATTATGCTTTAGTTTTTACAATACATATTATTTTTTGAATCAGTCATAACAGTTAATTTTTAAATATTATATTTTAAGATCAATTGCAAGTAGCCACGGAACATCTGAGACACCTAGAATTGACTCTTAAGATTGTGTATTGATATTTTTATATTTGTTTTTAATAAATTAAATATTACTCATGCGTGAAAGAATTATATGTGATTGTAATTATTCTCATACATAATTATTTTTAAAGAAGATTACTATAAACTTGATGCGTAAGTTGGTTTAAGTGTTGTATAAGAAGTAATAATTATTACAAAATTAATATTTGATATGCATATAAAAGTGGCTGCGATATGATAAAACTACCATAAAAGTAACTTTTTTTTCAATGATATGATTAAGCTTCTGGGACTCGTAAGGGCGGGCACTCAGATAGACTTTATACATTGTTGAGACACTTTGTATTTTGTAAACTACACATATATATATTTTGATATAATATTCGGATGACGATACGAGGTCGTCAGAGATATTGAGAATTTTTCATGTATTTCTGGAATGATGATAAGGGGTCATCAGGTAATTATATATATATATATATATATATTGAAGAGGTATGGAGTCTGATTTTGTAACAATAATGAAGATCAGAGGCCCCTTATATTCTCGTTTAAACATAATATTATGTGAGAATTATGAGATAAAAGCGAGTACAAGAAGATCTGGCTTATTACGGATAATTCACTTAGACAATCCTGTCATGGCACTCCAATGTTTATGCAATAAAATTTTTTATCATAAATATAATCATTATAGACCCAACCAATTATAATAATTATTAAATTAATAAACTATGTGACGTACATAGTCTTATAATAAGAATGCTTCTCATATAAAGTTGTCTATGTTTTTGTTAATATAATTTATCCTTAATTATCTCATCTTAAATAAAATAAATCCAAAGTTTGGATAGAAAATGGTATTTAATCACCCAAATTCAAAGCATAGATACATTTAATTATTAAATAGAATTAAAGATTTAAATTTTTTTATATAAATTATTGTATATAACTTAACATCTTATAATAATATTAATCTAATAAAGATATAAAATTATTATAATTACTATAAATAAATAATATAAATTACGTCATAATTATATAAAATATTATATTAATTTGTATTTTATAATTTATATAAAAATATTGGGATGTTAGATTCTTAGTATTATAAATTAAAAATAAATCAGGAAATTCACGACTTCGTAACTGAAAGATGATTTATTCATCAATTAAGATAGATAGAAGATACCAAAGGAATTTGAATTATGATAAAAGGCTTGCAAACCTTTTGTTTATCCCCAATTTCGATATAATTTATGGTAGTCATTGATTTGTCATTTTCATCAGGTAAATATGAATCCCTGTTTTTAATTTTTTTTTCTACTAAGATTTAATTCCATTTCCTCAAATTATGGGCCATCTGGAAACATCTATGTTGAAAAGTCAATAATGTTTATTTTTCTCAAAAAATATAATATAAAAAAGGGGAAGGAATATACTTGTGAATTAAAACCAATATATAAATATATATATAGTAACAAGTAATCTAACAATTCCATTGAACATATTGTAAATTTGTCACTAGTGCTAGTTTAGAGGTCCCCTCTCCTTCCTTCTTTCTAGTTTATCTTGGATTTCCCTCAATTTCCATGGAACTATAATCCAAGAGAGAAGAAACTACAATTCGATAATATGGAGTGTTTCTTACAATTATTGAGAATATTATTTTAATTCTTTAGAAAGTTTACTACTACTTTCACCTTTTTACAAAATTTATTATTATGTTAAGTTTTTAAGATTTTTTTAATTTAATTTTGTATATATAATAAAACAATATAGTTTTTATATTTGCTTTTTCTTGTGCTATAAATATTGTATATAACTTGTAAAGAGTTAAAGATATAAATTTTTCCTATAAAATTTTATATACAAATTGATATGATATGATTGTGACATGATAATGTTTATTAATATTATTATTAATTATATTAATTTTATATGTTATTATTAGTTATAATGTTATGTCATATTATTAACTAATAATATTATATCATATTATATACAACAAAAAATACGACACCCTTTATTTAAAAATGTTATTATTATAATTGATTTTCAAAAGTAAAGTTTGTCTATTGGATATGGGTCTTGGTTTCTAAAATGAAGTGTGTATACGTTAAGGGAAGGGGACTATAGATACATATAGTAAAACAGCTGATTCCATTTAAGAATGATAGAGAAAAGATGTGATCATTTGCAATGGGGCTTCTAGTTCTATACCTTAGACTTAAAAAATTAAATGTTCAGAAGGACCTACGCCTTTTTTTTTTTTTTTTTTCAAAAAGATAGGAGGCTAGAACTTATGAAAGAGGAAGATTTTCGGGCCTACTTAAATTCATGGCTTTGAATGTGCTAGAGTGAGGGACATTACTATTTACCTAATCAAATTATCACCCCCAACATAAATGGCTTTATTATATCTTTTTAGTAAAGGACATTTTTAAAATAATATAAATTTTAATTTTTTAAAATTATTTATAATTACATTTATGTCCTAGTTGTCATGTATCCTTCGTGCATAATTATAAAAGTGACAATTTAAATAAACATATAATATTTATATTATATTAATAAATTTATAGTATTTTTCATACTTATTTAAATTTAGCCAATTTATTAATCATGTCATTCATTTGTTAAATAAGTAATATAATATAATAAGAATATTAGTTTAATAAATAAATAATTGGTTTATTAATTTAATACAATCTATTTAGCTTATTTAATTAATTGATATAAAATTTTATGTATTTAAATAACTATTAAAATATAAATAATTACTTTTTTAGTTAATTGTATTTTAAATGAATAAATAAATTCATAAGTTTAAATTAAAATTCAACACGATTATTAATTATATAATATAAATATAACTTAATTATTATTTATGTTAATTTTTTAAAATTAACTTCATTTAATCACATTAAATTCAAGGGGAATAATTATATGGTGACAAAAATTATTACACTTTATAATCATACAATAAAAAAGGGCATATATGCACAATTTATTAAAAAAAAAAAAAGTATATGTGTAACCTTTTTTCCTTTTCCTTTTTCTTAAAATTTTACAAGCTCAACTTCCACCTCATCGGATATACATATACGAAATCAAAATCGGATGAACCTTAAAAGGTGTTATTCTTTTGTACTACTGCAAAATATTTGATTAAATTCTTGGGGGCAAATAATAATAATTAAAATTATAAAATAAAAAATTAATATAAATTATAAATTAAGTAAAATAGGAACCGATTACTCTTTAATATGCCATAATGACATTTTAGTTTAAGATTTACAAACATATAAATTTTAGTCTTGATTGTTAGTTGATGACCTAAGCAAATATTTGAGGAATGAAAATATGGGACAATTTTTATTTTAAAATTTAAATAATAATTCATATTTATTTTATCAATTTATTAAAAAAAATGATCACCGGAATTCTTGCTTCTTGTTAGTTCAATCGAGGGGCAATGCACTACCATTAATAATGTATTGAATATTATTTGATCTATTCCATGGTAGTTGTGGTGTACGACAACTATGTAACGTATAATGAAAACATTGTTGATAATAATATCAAGCGACTGGCAGTATTATGGTCAATGATAACTTATAACAGAGCCATTTAACGAATGAAATTATGCGAATTTCATCAAATTTATAATTCATCTATTAATTTACGAATTAAAGTTTCTCAATTCAATCTAATTCATCGATTATTCGCTAAAAATTATGAAAATATGCATCCCATCCATTACAAACTAAAGAAATATAATTTTAATATTAATATATTAATTATTAAATTAATAAAAAAAAAATTTACTTAAAATTTCAAATAAATATATCAATTTAAAATAAAATAATAAAAAGTGAACCTTTAAATATACTAATTCAAAATAAAACAATATAAAAAAATAAATATGCGGGCCGACAGATTTAGACTTTAGGTTTTTTTGAATTACTACTATGGATTTATAAGCATATTCATTATATGAGAATTTTAAATGTTTTAATTGAATCTGATACTTATTGGATTGGATTGAATTGTAAACGTCCTAGCTCCCTTATATATTTCTCAATTTATTAGTTTCACACTTAATTAAAAGAATCACTATGTTGTTTAAAAAGTAAAATTGTTAAAATGTAAATATATGCTTAAAATTATTATATATAAATTAACATAATATTAATACAATTAATAAAAATAAATAACATAAAATATATAATAATTAATAATATTTTAAATCGTTAATTTGTAATTTTTTTCTTTATAATATTATTCATATAATAATAAAAAAATTTCGTGATAAAAGGTTAGGTCTGTATAAATAAATATGGATGCCAAGGTTGGGCATCGTCTGCTAGCTAGTATCATTCGCCGTTTACGAGAAACACAAAAGACTTACTTCTAAGAGCATAAGTGAGTTAAATTATCCGTATTCTTTCAAATTTTGCTTAATAAATATTTAAATTTGATTTGATAATAGTCGAGTTTAAAACAGTTCAAGTGATTCTTTAAGTCAAATTTAAGCATAATGACATTTGAATTATTCTTGTGAATTAAATTGAGTATTAGAAATATAATTGAGTTAAGTTAAGTAATAAATTTTAAATTTTATAATAATAATTTATAAAAATAAGTATTTAAATTTAAATAAATCAAATTTCAATTTATCAAATATCTTAATAAATCGAGTTAAATATAAAAATTATAAACTCCGTTAAGTCAAGTCAGAGTAACTTGAATTTTATATTTTTGAGTGGAAACAAACTCAAATAATTTATTATATCGACTCAATTCAAGTTAGTTATGCCCCTACATAGATGATAATAAGGCTATTAAATTTATTTTTTACAATTTCAATTTCATCAAAGCCTGTCAAAATTTCATAAAATTACTTGTTTATTATTTAATAAAAATAACTTAAATATTAATTTGATATATGTAATATATATTATATTAAAAAAATATGAATATAAATATATATGCTTTCTCGAAATTTGAAAGAATTGAAAAAAAGGGAAAGAAATTGAACGATTGCGCGGTAAATACTACTTAGAAAATGCCTCCAACTGCTAGTGTGTTGTGGGATTGTTCAAACTCACTTCACAGAACTAGAACTACGACGATAACGATATTTTACCGATAATTTACAAATATATCGCCAACTTTCATTTTTCTCTCTTTCTATCTGCCTTCCAACTGCTAGTGTGTTGTGGGATTGTTCAAACTCACTTCACAGAACTAGAACCACGACGATAACGATATTTTACCGATAATTTACAAATATATCGCCAACTTTCATTTTTCTCCCTTTCTATCTGCCTTCCACAAATAAAACAAGGACAAAAGAGAGAAAATAGAAGAACAAGTCGTTCTCAAGCTTTAAATGAGTTTGAACATACAGTTAATTACCATTCTGCCACCGTCTCCATTAGCGCCTCAGCACCATATATATTACAAAATAAGAAACTCTTCTACAAAATAATTTATACTTTTGCCTTCAATTCAAGCTAAACACGCAATCCCTTCTTATTCTACTAATCTTCCATTCTCTCTCTATTGCTTCCCACCTCTCTCTCCTTCCTTCTTTCGAATCTTTCAGTTTCAGAGCTCGGTAGGCTTCATCTTGACTTTTGTGTTTATTGAGATTCAATTAAAGTATATTTTTTTTTTTGCTCTTTGTTTGTTTTCATATATTTGTTTGATTGTATGGCTGTTTGCTGCTGTATATTAGGATGGAAGGAAAACTGAGTGCTAAATAGGAAGTACTGTATTGTGATTGTGATTGAGATCCTCAAAATGCGGGTGAAGGAAAAGCATCCGTTGTGTTGTATTTCCTTGGAAAGTCCGGAAATCGGTGACCAGTCACCGGAAATGTCGTTGACGGGGGCAAGGAGTTTACCGGCGAGGGCAATGTCCGGCTTCTGCGGATCTGAGCGCAATGCGCAAGGATCAGAGGCCTCGGTGGCTGGAGTTTTGTACAAGTGGACCAATTATGGGAAAGGATGGAGATCCAGATGTTTTTTGTTGAAAAACGGTGTGCTTTCTTACTCTAAAATTCGGAGACCGGAGTATTTAAATCTACTACCGTCGAATGATGATGTCAAATTGATCGGGGAAATTTCCACCTATCGGTTTTCCAGATTGGATAGTGGCGGTTGTAGACGGAAGCACCAGAAGGATGTTGGCATTGTTCATTTGAAGGTAATTAAGAAAAAAATTATATATATACATATGCGCGAGTGAATTTAGATAAGAGTGAATTATTGGAACAAAATGGATGAAGCCTTTTTGGCGGTACATAACAAAGGTTACTAAAATTAGTAATAATTTGATTCAAAAATTGCATTCTCAGTGTTACCAATTCCGTCAATTTATTCAATTTTTTATTGAAATTTCAATTTTCACAATTGAAAATTTTCTTTGGAAACTTTGATATCTGAGCAAAGAAACAGTGAAGAACTGAAGGTTTTTAGCTTTCTTTGC
>JAWDEX010183934.1:0-13631 GCA_035221805.1 Trichilia hirta | reverse complement strand
CTTGTATTACATGATATGTATGTTTATAAACTATTTTATATGGTATTATTTTAAGATCATATTTATTAAATTATATGATTAGTATGATTTGAAACTATTTTTCATTTATTTACTTTTAATGTATAACTTTTAAAAATCTCGAAAAGACATGTATGAGTTGTTTTTATAAAATGATGGAGAATATTTTTGAAAAGATATATTTATAAATGCACAGAGATAGGTACCTAGTTAATAATTTGAGTCCTGACATAATTATTTAATATTAATTTAATATAATTAAATAAATTTAAATTTAAAAATTTTAATATAAATAATAGTTAAATTACATTTGTGTTACATAATTAATCAGTGTGTCAAATTAGAGTTTGATTTTTTAAATTTGTTTATCGATTTATAATACGATTAAAACATAATTAATTACAAGATTGATTATATTTAACTAAAAATATGAGACTTGATCTAATGCTTGTTAATGATATTATTTATTTTAGACTAATTTTAAGAGACTCATAGTTTTATTTTGATAATAGGTTAATTCGAAAATTTTTTAAGTGGTCATTCACTTTGGTACTATTCTCGTCCAAGCACATTTATTTGCAAAGTTCTTAATTTGGTTAAAATTTTAGAGGCCGATTTTATCTAAAATAATTTTAGAACTATCAGTATTCCTCTAATTTGTGAATAGTTAATTAGTGAAAATTATCCACTGAAAATATTTTTGTAAAAGATTTTATGACATAAAATCCTATGCTTATATTACATGATATGTATGTTTGTAAATTATTTTATATGATATCATTTTAAGATCATATTTATTAAACTATATGATTGATATGATTTAAAATTATTTTTTATTTATTGGCTTTTAATGTATAACTTCTAAAAGTCTCGGAGAGATATGTTTGAGTTCTTTTTATAAAATAATTGAGAATATATTTAAAAGGATATATTTATAATTGCACAGAGACAGGTATCTGGTTAGGCTTGCAGATTTAAGAGGCACATTCAAAATTTAGAGTGTGTCTCAAGAATCTACAATAGTTGTTACGTGTGAATCTCATAGGCGAGGGCATGATAATTTTATAATTACAAGATGCCAATGTCTTTTTTATTTAAAGTAATTTTAGAGTTATCAGTATCCATCTAATTTATAAATAGTTAATTAATGAAAGTTGTTCACTGATAATATTTTTGAAAAGATTTTATGACAGAAAATCCTATACTTATATTACATGATATGTATATTTGTAAACTATTTTATATGGTATTATTTTAAGATCATATTTATTAAACTATATGATTGGTATGATTTGAAACTATTTTTCATTTATTTATTTTTAATGTATAACTTCTAAAAATCTCGAAAAGACATATAAGAGTTGTTTTTATAAAATGATGGAGAATATTTTTGAAAAGATATATTTATAATTACACAAAGATATTTACTTAGTTAGTCTTGTAGACTTAAGAGGCACATTCAAAATTTAGAGTGTGTCTAGAGAGTCTGTAACGGTTGTCACGTGTAAATCTTATAGGCAGGAGCGTGGCAAAATAATCGTATTTAAATAAAAAGTTATTTAGTATATTAATTTTATTTATTAATATTTAAATATTTAAATAAATAATTAGTTAAATAAATATAATTTTTTTAATTAATTAAATAAGTTAAATAAATTAAATCAAGTAAATAATTTAATCGTATCATATTATATCATTTGTTTGATAAACAGATAATACAATTAATAAATGAATTACAAGATTAATAAATGGGTCATATCCAAACTGAGAATTATTAACACGATTAATAAACGAATTAGATTTAGATTAGTTCAAAAGTTACTATAAATTTATTAACGTGATATGAATAATGCAACACGATTATTCGAATTATCATTCCTATAATAAATATATAGATAAAGTAGAAGCAATATATAGCTAGAAATATTTAAATATAAAAATAAAAATAAATAAATAAATATTGAAGTGTTGCACACACTATAAATTTATTTTGAAAAAAGAATATACAAATTTTTAAAATTAAATTAAATATATTATTTAATTTTATTAATTTTAAAATACTTACTTAGATTTTAATTTTCAAAAAATATTAATTTAAATGAATTTTTAGTTTTAACTTTTATTATGATAATATATTTTAATTATAATTATTTTAAAAATTAGGTAACACTCTCTTTTACGTGTATTCATTATTTTAGTCATTTGAATAAATTTTTAGTTTTAATTTTTGTTACGATAATATTTTTTAATTGTAATTATTTTAAAATTTAAGTAACAGTATTTTAAAATATTTAAAAAAATAATAAAATTAAAAAATATATATATTTATTTATTTTCAAGACTTTATACTTCTTTTCTTACAATTAAATATCGACAATACCTAAACTAGCAAGTGTTGACCACGCTCCTTTCTAGTCGAGTGTTCCAACTGTTTTACTTCTTACATTACCACAATCGGAGGATAATGGGTCAACTTTAGGTATAAACGCGCTACCATGGCCGGTCCTACGCAAGCGCCTTGATGATGGAGCTTAGTGTCCCCGAAGAGCCACGTGGCGCCATTTTCAAACTATGTCGCCCCGAGTAGTACATACCACGCGCAAAACCTGAAAACGGAAGGAAACTCCAATCATGTTTAGATTGGGGCCCACGAAATGGTGAAGATGAGATCGATGGGGAAAATTCAGACGTCAACATCGATTTTAGGACCCTAACAACATCTCAGTGGGACCCAAAATAGCAAAGTTACGGAAATAAAATGAGAAACGCCGTTAATCTGATTGGCGTTAAATGTTTTCATCCCGGTTCTGCGCCTGACGCCTGCCTTTCGTTTATGGAAGAGTGGTGGTCTATATTTACATGATAGAGCGGTCCATATTCGATAGTGACGTCAACCGATTTTATTTTATTTTATTTTGAATTATTTTTTTATCAGTTATTTTTATAAAAGTAAAAATAATTTTTTCATAAAGAAAAGGCTAAAATCAGTGACACTGAGGCAAAAGCTTTTCTGACAGAACAACACCTCGCCTTAACATTGATCCAATCACCATGTGGTGATGACACGTTGCACAGATTCCCTAATCTCTGTGGTCCCCAGCAAAAACTCGTTGCTAGCCATTCCTCACCCTTGTGATTTAGTTATTTTTTATTTATTTATTTCCATAAAAAATGAAAAGATGAGTTTTGATTCAGTGTTTTGCAAGTATGAGGAACTTTTTATTGGAATCTTGGAATGTAGGGGCCAGGGGTAGAATGCTTCAGTTTTGCCTTGGTCGAGGTTGTCTGTCTGTCAATTGGCATCACATTGGCTTCTTTTCTTTTTATTCTTTTTCTTTTATTTTTCAATAGCATTTGAAAAATTATTATTAAATAATAAAAAAAAATTATTTATAAATATTTTATAATTTTAAAAGAAGGAATGAGAAATTTTCTCCATAATTTTTTAAAATAATAAATACTCTATATTAATAAATTTGTAATAAAACTTTTTTATAATTTTTTAAAATAACAATACTCTCTATTAATAAATTTGTAATAAATATATTTTATAATTAAGAAAATAACATAATTTTTTTATTAAAATAAAAATATATTTTTATTACATAAATACTTAACTTTTATTATATAAATTTTTAATTTTTATCCTATAAACTTTTAAATTAAAATAATATTTTTTTATTAAAAATATTTTAAATTTATTTTAACATTTTAATACTTTAACTTATAATATTTTATAATAAAAAATATATAAATTAATTTTTAAAAATTAAATTTAAAATACTTTTATTTTATATTTACTAAAATTTATGAATTTATTTTTATTTTATAATTTAAATTTATAAGAAATTTATTTTATTTTTAAAAATTGAATAAAATTAATTTAAATATTTTTATTTAAATTATTAAACAACTATAATATTCTATACTTTAAAAAGATTAATTTATAATTTTATATTTATAAGAACTTTTAAAATAAATTTATTAATTATAAATTTTATAAATTTAAATTATAAAATAAAAGTAAATTCATAAATTTTTATGTATATAAAATAAAAAATATTTTAAATTTATTTTTTATAAATTAAATTATAAACATTTTAGTATAAAGTATTGTGGAATAAAAAAATTAATTTATAATTTTGTATTTATATTTAATAAAATTATAAATTTATTTTTATTTTATAATTTAAATTTATAAAAATTTATTTTATTTTAATTTTTGAAAGTTAAAAAACTAATTTAAATATTTATTTAAATTATTGAATAATTATAATATTTTATATGATAAAAAATTTAATTTATAATTTTACACTTACAAATACTTTTTAAAAAATTTATTAAATATGAATAGAGAATTATAAATTAATTTTTTATTTTATAATATTTTATACTAAAAAAATTTATAATTAAATTTAAAACAATTTTATTTTATATTCACAAAAGTTTATGAATTTATTTTTATTTTCTAATTTAAATTTATAAAATTTATAATTTTATAATTATATTTAATAAATTTTTTAAAAATTATATTTATAAATATAAAATTATAAATTAATTTTTAATATATAAAATATTGTAGTTGAATAAGGTTTTAGGGTTTACTTTTTGAGCTTATGAAATTGTACTTGAGAGAGAGAGAGAGAGAGAGAGAGAGAGAGAGAGTTGCAGGTGAATTATGTTTCAAAGGTCTTATTCTTTGAATTTAAGGTGAAAGTAAAATAAGGACAGCATAATGAATAACTGTCTCTTAAATTTTTAATTAATTAACAAAATAATAACATTCTGCTGAAAAGATATAAAAAAAATATATATGCAGCATCTTGTGGGGTAATACCCAATTCAAAAATCTTGTAGAATTGAAAATATTCAAAATTGAATTACCCATTTGAAACGAATTTTGTTGCAAATCCAAACACCAACACAAAAAAAATTTGACCATGTCCAAAAACTAATTAGCCATCTAATGATTCACATAATCCATATAACCTTTTATGTGATCCACTTACCTTATGAACTACCTTTCTAGCAAGCTTTAATAATCTCTATAATATCAAATTAATTAATCTCCACGTACTTTCAATTTTTTGTGCAAATTTGTCATTTAAATTTTGTCTTGACATGGTAGATTAATATCCATTCGGTATTTAAAAATATTTTATAAAATAAAAAATAATTTTGACATTTAAAAATGTGTCTTATAATATATCTAACGAATAAATCTTTTTAAAATCTTTTTTTTTTTTTTCATTTCATTTATCGCTTTTATTTTTTACATTAAAAATTGATAATTAATAGGAAGCTTTCAAATGAAGATTATTTTAATAAAATATTTCCAACCGTATGGTCAAAATCATGAAGTATAATGTATCTCAAACTCAATCCTAACTCCACATGGTTGTCTCTATTCACATGCAAATCCTTAATATTTTTTTTTTCCTCTCTTTATACAATACAAATACTCTTTGTTCAAATAGAAGTTAGAAGTCAATAAGATTCTTTCATTATTTTTATTTTTTTACAAATCAAGATCCAATCAATTGTGTACCATGTTGTCCCATTACTTAAAAAGCCTGATTATTATTTGAAAATTAATTAAATTTCCCAATCTCGGTACTAATTTGTGAATTATGATGATGATGTGTTAATTTGATTGATTTAATTTAATTGTTAATCACTTCGATTATTGTTCCTTTAAGTATTCACGCCGGCAGCAAGCGATGGAAACAAAGTACATAGCACAGAGCAATTAATAATTAAAATTAATTAATTAATATATCTTAATCTAAATATATGTTTGATTAGTACCCACTCGTTCCTTGATAACCGATATAATTTTTTGGCAATCATGGTTTTAATTTTATATACCTACCACGTTTGATGATATCACTTGAAAATAATTGGAGAATTGACAACCATAAATAAGATTTAAAATTAATATATCAATGAGTTATGCAGTGATAAATTTTTGAAGATGTCGTATTTTATTTTCTAATTTATTAATTATTAAAAAAAATACATCATTTTCTTCCAAAACGTGCAGTTTTTGGGTTACTCCCGGTGATCGTGACCATACTCAAATAATAAGCAAAACTATATATTATATAATATGATTTGCTAAGATGTTTACATGCATTTGAATAGCTATCAATATTCAATATTATCATTCGTACTTGTAACTTGTCAGTAATAATACATATTATTTATTTTATTTTTTTAATATATATTGTACAACAACATTGTATTTTTATTTTTATTTTTTTTACAGTATGGGCATGTATAATATAACTGGGTCAACTAATTAATGTTAAAATCAATATATTCTTGCCCCCTATTTTCCATACCGTTTTTACCTACAAAAGTATGTTACTGATCCTATAAAAGTAGTTTAAGAATATCAAATTTATGACGGATAGCAGTAATGGAGCATAAATAATTTGGGTAGGTTTCAAACTTACAACTCATAAAACTATATCCATAATTTATTATTATCTAGGACACTGTTTTTGTTAGAAAAGGTGGCGAATATAATTCATAAAGGAGTTAGAAATAACTTGAGTTATAAGAAATCTCTATTTAATTTATTAATTGTTGATTTAGTGTCATATAATTTCATATTTTGATGATAGCAAAATATATTGATCAATTAAGTCAAGAAAAAAGAATTTTAAGGCACAAACATATGCTTGTTAATTGTAAATTTTTCTATGTATGCTTGCGTGTGTGGTTGTAGTTTTGACAATTTGATAAACTTAAAAATATCTTTATTTATGAGTTAAAATATTTTTAGAGATTAAATTATTGTATTTTCAAATATGCAAAATTATGAAATAAAATGCAATATTTCTAAACTACAAGTTTTCAAAAATTTGTTTGATGCTAATCGATTTAATGAGGATATCTAATTGATAGAATTAATGTAAATTTTAGGATAGAATACTTACAAAATTTGATCGGCCAAAAAAAGAATTTAAATCAAAATATCTTGTACTTCATTTATATTATTCTGTTTATAAGAAAAAATTTTCAAACGTGTAAACTAATTTTCTTTCTCATTAAATTATTTGCAAAGGAATGAAAGAGGTGGGTCATTCACTTAAAATTTGAGAGGTTTAGTGATTTGAGTGAAATCAATTGTAAGGGTTTGGAAGAAATCCAAAAATTTTTTCTTAATGTAGGTTTGAGTGATTTGGGAAGAATCATTTGTAAATATTTGGAGGGGAGCCGAAAATCTCTTTGTTATAATTTGGAATTTTGGGTTTGTAAAATTTGATTTAATAAAATTTTTTATGTACAACTTAAAAGAGTGGATGTAGTCTAACCACCGTAAATATTGTTATTTATTGTAGTGGGTTTGAGTACTTGAGATTGTTGAGAAATTGAATTAATTAATATTGAGTTTTTAGAAACCTAATACACCCTTTCATAGGTTGCATACTTATATTTTAGTAGTATTCACTTATTTTTAAAGTTCAATCAAATAATTTGTAGTATTATAACAAAATTATATTCTTTGATGTTCATCTGAAACAATATGGGATGATTGAATTCAAATACGAAAATGTAGATTGTATAAATTAATGGATATAAACTTGTAATTTTTTATATTAATTTTAATGTATTAAACTTAAAATATGATTAAAATTTAAAAATATAATTTTCAAGTTAATATATATAGAATTTGCTTTTTCATTTTTTTTATTCACACTTGTCACTACCATGATTTTTTTAATATAAATTATGTATTAAATAATAAGTATAGTTTCATATATTATCTTAAATAATAAGTAGATTAATGTATGGGTTCATATATTATGCTTAAATAATAAGTTAAAATACAAAATAATCATTTAATATAAATAGGTCCTTAATGATAGACACCTTGTTAGGAACTTATCTATAGTAAATGATTTAAATATGTTATTATTTAGTAATTTATTAAAATATAAGGATATAATCTATAAATGTCCCAATACAAAATATATTGACTGATAAAAATGGCGATTTGTCTGAAATTCAAAATGAAGCATAGGTTTCATTATTTTGATATTGTGAAATATTGGATTCAACCATTTTTGTCCATCTTTTCTAAAATTTTAACATCTCCAATATTAATTTCTTTATTTTATTTCATATTTAACATTTTTCTCACTTAGAAGCCAACCCCAATCACCCCTTTCTTTCATGCAGATGAAGAAATCAATAGTTTAATAGTCATAAATTAAATCACAATATTAATTTTCATAATAAGTGTTTTTTTTTTCCTCCTATTTTAATCAAACTTAGAATTGCAAAGAAATTACATAATATAGAATAGACTTAATCCATATATATAAAAAGTATATAATTCTACTTTTATAAAATTATAAATATAATGGTCCATCACTTGGTGACAGTGTAAGTTTATTCACGTTCGAATCTCCAAAAATCCATTCTTTATAAGAATTTGGTGTAATCGAAGTTTTATCTCGTATTTAATATTACTGCAGTATGGTTCCTATAAATGCGTTTTAGTTGACTCAGAACAGGTATTATGTGATTTGCGAATATGTATCTTAAAAAGATGTATGCTTGATCCCGTGTATGACCGGCCCCCATAATAATAACAGAGTACGAGAATTTTCTCGTTTGAAAAAAAAAATTATAGATATACGAGATTTAATATCAGATTTATTATAAAAATTAAAATATTTAACAGACAATTAATAGTTCAAATTTATTATGATAGAAAACAAATAAATTAAATAAAAATAATTTTAAAAATAAAAAATATGGGACTATTAATATTTTTTTATTATGATAAAAGTAAATAAATTTAATTTTTTCTATTTAAACATAAATATCTTACAATTAGATTTAACCGAAAAATTAAATACTTCTATTTATATAAATATTTGACAATAAATTCAATTCAGACTTCAGACCCCAAAACGAGCACACCTGATACTCTACTGGATATGTCGAATAATGAGTTTTAATTTATAATAATATCAAATTTTAATATTAAATATATAAATTTTATTAAAAATTAGTATTATTAAATAATTTTTTTAATTATATTTTTAATATTACAACATTAAAAGAAGCTTAAAAAAAATCTAAAATCTCCGGTTGCTGGATTGATGAATGCTAAAGTGGATTTATCGTCGTTTTGTTATAAGAAGTCGATAAGAAAGAGCTTAAAACTTTTTCCATTAACTTCTGCATCACCTTTCAGGACATATACGATCCAACGACAGCACTAGTTGAGCATTGCTTATAGATTATTACCAACTATTATTTAATTTGAAGTAGACAACAATGGTGTGGTGAAATCGATTCATTGTCGATGGCAAATTGGTGTCAAATCAAACTGTCCCATCTTCTTGCGGGAGGAAGAAAACACTTTACTATACATTGCATGCTATGTATTTTCATCTATCGATAATAATTTGAAACACAGAAGAGAGAGAGAGCACCATGCATGTGGCCCATCCGTTCATTTGGACCCTCCATTCTTCCCATTCCCTACATCATGATCATTGATCAAGTGCATACATATATCCATGCATGTGAGCAATGAGTTGTAATCACCTGCTTGTTTCTAAAAAAAAGGGGAAAAATTAGCTTATATTCTGTTGAGATTTGAATCATGATTGAATTGAGATTGTTGGATCCTATGACAAATGTATTTCCCTTAATTTTATCCTTCAAAAAAAAAGTGTGATTTAATGTTGGATAAGATGAAGATTACATAAGCTTGTTCTTTTTTTCGACACAATTTTGTTTAATCCAAGTTATTTTAATTTCTTAATTTTTTAGAATTGGAAATAGAAATTAAATTAAAAAACCCAGATATTTATATATATACACTTCTCATTCTTATTTGTCAATTAAAAAAGAAAAATCCGGGCTTGAGATATCTGTATTTGTCTAATAAATAGTATAAACCTAACACAATTCATGATGGAATGTGACAATGTGAAGAAAATAAAGAAAGAGAAAGAGAAGATCTAAGAAAAAGAGCAAGAGAATTGAGTGAGGATTTCATGCCATTACTATGTATTAATGTTTATAACATCTTTTCAAGACATTATTTTAATCAAAACAGTAATTACTTGTCATTAGATTTCATTTGATACTGACCTATAGTGGCTTTGAAATCGCTCACTATGAAAAGGATTATGAAAGCATTAAACACTAAAAAATTGAGTTATTATTTTTTTTTAATTTTTATTTTTAAAATAAAACGAAAACACTAAAATTCGCAACCAATGGTTAATAAAATTGTACAAAATCTCAAACCAAAAGAGAAATTATCAACTAACAGTTCAACATACATAAATATAAAATTGATATTTAACAAAAATTAGACTAAACATGGAGTCTTACCTGTCATCCAACTACTCATCTCTTATTGCAGACCATCGTAGGCCCATTCATAGGCATGGAACAGTCAACACAATCTATCACCCATGTGCTTGTTGATCTCCCAAAAGTACACATCTTTATTGCAAACATCGGCTGAAATCTGAAAGTTGTTTTTAGCTCTTTCTTTTTATTTATGTACATTAACTTTTAAGGGTCCCAACCCAAATCCGTTAGAGGCAATACATTTTATGTTACTGATGTTTGAGGCAGCTTTATTTAGCCTTCAAATATTTGGATTGGTGGGCACTGAATTGGGGCAATTGTCTTTTATCTCAAACCAACCAGCCAACCACATATCCCATTTGTTTCCCATGTGAAGGTTTCGACATTAGGGTCCCAACTCTTTGTTTAGTTTCTTTAAATGTTAATGCAGGCCAAGAATTAAAGGTTACTTTGAAAGGACTGTTTTCACTTTCACTCTACCTTTCAAAAGTATTGAAGGAGAATCATTACAATGTTTTTAGTTTTCTTTCGAGTTTCAACTATGAATTTGATATTCGGGATAATATATAATTAAAAAATAATAATGGAATAATTGAGGAATATTTATCATAGTGAAATATTTTAATGGAGTATATTAAAATAAAGGGTTCTTAAAAAATTACTAATTAAAGGAAATTTATCATATTGAAATATTTTAGTGAAGTAATTAAAGGAAATTTATCATAGTGAAGGGTTTTTAAAAAATTTTTAACCGGCATTAAAAGCACCAATCACACAAATCTTGATGAAATTGGGTAGTTAGACAAGCCCATTTCAGAGAAAGCTACAAATAGGTTTAACAGGCCTGCTTGTCCAACGATTCAAACCACAGAAGCAATAATTAAATCTTATAAGAGATTGAATTATGGACAAGTATGACGAGTTACTAATGGACCCTATAAAGAGGAGTAACCCTACAAAGAAACGGGTTCACAATTTTAGTTACATAATTATACTGCCAAATTTGCTATAAAATAAAATATGTTTGACATTTAAGTTATCATGCTTCTTACGTTATTCTAAGAGCATATAGCTAACACTTATTTTTCTTCTTTAATTATAAAATTTTTTAAACTAAAATTATTATAAAATAGAGGTTTTAAATAATATAAAAATATATTAATCTTACTAAAAATTAATATTAATAAATATTTTCTTAATTTTATTTTTAAAATCTAACCCTACCGTCACAATTCCGAATAAAACCTTTTTAAAGACTTCCTGCTCAGTCTTAGATAATGAAAGCATGACACAGCAAACCTACAAACCAAGGACTGTCCCAATCTCATTTCTACTTACGATGTTGATAATTTGAAAATATTGACAGTGTTCTATAAAATTGTGCTATTGTATCTAGAATTGGAGGTTGAAAATGAACTATTTTCGAGTGGGAAAAGGAGAATCATAACGTAAAGGCTTCACACATCTCAGAATAATCTTTGAACCACATAAATTCCTATGATATGATTAACCACATTATCCTCTCACTCTTCAATGATCTGTATATGCATTGAGAGGGCAATTATTTTAAAACACAATTTAAATCATTGGAATTTACATGTCGTTTTACCTTTGAATTTTAATTCAAATTTGTATGAATTGATTCCCTATAAGATAAGTTCTTTGTGATTAATTTTTTAACATTATGTTAATGATTTGTTAATTAAAATTTCTCAATGATCTATTATTTTAAAATTTTAAATAATTTCTTAACATAATTTTTTTATATTATATTAGTGTTTTCTTAATTTTTTGAATATTATTTTAATTAAAATTATTTTCAACTTAATTTTTGTTACATTATGTAAGTGTGTTATCGATTGAATGGTTTTTACTTGTCATACAAAACAAAACAAAAACTATGACAAATATTGATAGCATTATTACTCTAGTTACTTGGCGATTAAAAATCGTGCCAAATCGTTGTTATTAAAGAGTTTTAATGAGTTTGTCCAAATTTTAGTCTGTACAATTAATGAAAAGAATGTCAACCAATGAACAAAAGGCACGGTTTGTGACATATTTTGGGCATGCCATTGACATGTACGATTTACAATTCTTTAGTCAACTTATTCACAAGGTATTGCTATAAGAAGTTGAAATTGAGGGTGTGGAGCAAGAATTGTGATCCTTAATTTTTAGCCGACGTCGATCTTCGAATTTGGGTTGATCACAATGTTGAAAATTAGAAAAGAGAATGAAATGAGACAATTCGAATGTTATCGACTTCGTGATCAATATGGTAGCTGACAAATAAACGCCGATACTCTAATAAATACAATTAACAATGTAAATTTTGAGGATGTATCGATTTAGGTTGTCTAGAAGTTAGCGTTTTATGTTATCTGTGACCGATTCTTCTTACGTGTGGACTCACAATTATATGGACTCTTGGTTGATGTATTTCGTCAACGAGGATCTTGAAGGTATTGACAGATAACCACGGGGGAACAGATTGTAAAAGAAGACAGTTAATTGTTTTTAGAAAGCTGTTTAGTGATACCTAAATTCTTTTAAGAAAGAAATTTCACGGCGCTACATATATATATATTTTTTAATAGTTTGTTGGAACATCTTAATTTTGTCTTGGGTCAAGTGTTTTATTACAGTAAAATATTTTTAATATTTAAAAATATAAAAAAAATCTAATAGTAAAGTTATTTTTTTAATAATTAAATTTCAATACTTGAGTCAAGTACATGATTCAAAAAATAAAAAAATAATAAAGCGTGCATAAAATTATATGTGTATTTCAGTTATGAATACTGATGCGAGTGAACAAGTCGGAATTTAGTCAGTTTTCTCTCTTTTAAGATAAAAAAAATTGTATTTATAGTGATTTTGCTACATGTGATTATCAGAGAATGAGAGTTTGATTTGACAGCGGATAGTTTATCCCAACAAAAAATAAGTCATTTCATAATCAAGGCTTATTAGCATAGGGTGGTATAATAATTGCCTATTAGATGATTTGTGTAACTCATAATATTTTAATGTTACAGGATATTTTG
Source organism: Trichilia hirta (assembly GCA_035221805.1). Lineage (NCBI taxonomy): Eukaryota > Viridiplantae > Streptophyta > Magnoliopsida > Sapindales > Meliaceae > Trichilia > Trichilia hirta. The sequence continues at coordinate 210 of JAWDEX010183934.1, read as the reverse complement.
CAGGGTTTGAAATATGGGTGTTATTTACTTCACCATTTCTCCCATTTTTATCTGACAACGATCTAAGGCCGATTCAAGGCTTACAAAATTGGGCCAGTAAAAGGAAAGCAGTTAGGTCATTCATCTCGGATCGTCCAAATTTAGGTCGAGACGATATATTGTTGCTAAAAGAGGGGGGGGGGGGGGTGGTAATAAAAATAGCGAGTAATT
>JAWDEX010183923.1:253-11914 GCA_035221805.1 Trichilia hirta | reverse complement strand
TTTAAAAATATTCCTTTGTTATTTTAAACAAAACAAACTCAATGTCAAATTTTAATTAACAGAAGGGGTCAAGATTGGAGCAAAATAAAAATTATTTATTATAAAAATGTTTTTTTATTATTTTAATTTTTTTTTTGATATGCTTTTATAATAGGTAGATTTTCTTTTTTTAGTAAGAGTGTGTTTGCTTTAACACGATTTTACAAATCTATCTCTATTTTTTTTTTTTTTTTGAGGTCTGATATGATTATATTGCTCCTTAATTTTTTAAATCATTAATCATTAATTGTCAATTAGATGTATTTAATTGGGTGATAAGTATTAAAATTAATTTAAATTTATCTCCAACCATTGTTGAAAATTTTTATCACACCGAGAAACTTATTGTACGGCATAAATTGGCTCATCAACCATTACATCAAGTGGAAAGGTTATTGTCGTCCTCGACTATTATTTATTTTAAATTCATTTCCTTTTTTTATGTTTCTTTCTCTCAATTGTCCTCTCAAATTAAATACAAATGCTTCCACAATACTCCATAGTCCAAAATTGTAACGAATTCAGTCTGTAACAAGAGTGGTTAGGATTATTAAAAGATGGGGGGTTGGATGTTATTTTGTATGGAAGGGCACTTGACCCACGTGGGTGTGTTTGATCATTCATCCCTAATGGCGTTAGGTCAATTGTCATATCTAAAAGAAAACAAATTATGAACCTGGCGAGATATTGATACCAACTTGCTATTTATACAAATTTCTTGAAGAGACTCAAATTTTGTAAAATTTTAGTAAGGTCCAACTATTTTTAAAAAATTGATCATTGAAGTGTTTAAATATTGAATATTAAATTAATAAAATCCCTCAAAACAACTTCCTATAAATTGAGAGGTTATAAAATGTATAAAGTCTTTAACTTAATTTTAAAAAATATTTTAATCATTTTAATAACATTAAATTGGATAAAATTGGATTTTTATCCGTCAAAACATGTAAACACAGGGAACCGGATATGATGACCCGTTTTAAAACTATATTTACACGTTTTATGAATTTAAAATAAAATTTGTATGATAGTTGGATTTTAATGAAATTATCCCTATTTGCAATGATAGTGGGAATCTGAACTAGAGTTGGAGTATACATATTACCTAACTATATGGACCCATTTTTTAAAATGAATCATATTCGGTCGACAATATGAACATTTTCTTTTATTGGCAATCGACAATCATTCTAGCTCTTTCGGCTTAACTTAATATGGGGATTCAACATGATGATGATTTATGTTTTTAATGTCATTTTTGCATTTAGGCTAGGCTAAACTCACATAATTCTTTATTTTACAAGTAGGAGGAGAAGCATGTGACAATTGATATGTTAATTCCTGAAATTGGAGAATACCAAACTGTATCCAACTATTGAAATTTGAAATTATAGGAGTAAGAGTCTTTATATTGAATAAATTACTGGTTCTCCCTCCTTCTTTTTTTTTTTTTTTTTAATCTAATACTCGATATTATTTAATACCTCATTATATTCCTTTTTTTTTTTTCTTTTTTTCAAATTACCCAGTTCTTCTTTATTTTTTTTAGTCCTATTCTCATAAAATATAAATTTTAGTTTAGTTTAATTCTAATTTTAGGTAAAATTAGAAAGTAGAGTGTGTCGGATATTTAAAAAAAAAAAAAAAAAGGAGAGAGATAATAAAATATTAATCCCCCAAAAATGATAGTTTACCCATTATTATCATTAGAGTGATTGCATTTCCTTGCACATTAAGTAAAACTAACTCTAGTGTCACTAAAGGAAGCAAAAGTATAAAATAGATAAACATTTTAATAAGTAAAAAGGATTATTAAATTCAAATAACATGATCTATCTAATATATTAAATTGATTTTTAATTAAATTTAGTGAAAATAAAGACTTCTTGTATATAATATTATTCTTTCAAATCTAATGAAATTTTTTTATCCAACTGATATCTAATGATTTCATTCTCTTGAAAGATGAATCATATATAAACTTAAATATATTAACTTTATATATGTAAATTAATTATTGAGTATACTAATTAATACTATTTAAATATAAAAAATACATAACTAATTAAATCATTTAAAGTTTGAAAAAAAAAATTAAATTGAAACTTTTATATTAAAATTATTGGTCATATCTTCATGAAATGTTTATTTTTTTATGTTGTATTTTAGTTCAACAAAAATAGGACAAAACCCAAAGGAGTGGAAAAAGAAAAAAGAAAAAGGTTTAGTTACAATGTACATTGAATAAATATATCTTCTTGGAATTTTCCCCAATACAGTGTCTCTAACACTCCATCTTATTAAACGAAAAATGTAGAGAAATAATTTTTTTATTCATATATAAGATTTTAGTTCCCCATTTTTTATACCCAGTTTTCCAAAATCAAATCTCTCAATCCCATTAGCTAAAATCCAAATCCAAATCAACATCCTCTAAAAATTCATCCAACCAACCAATCCCAACACTCGAATTTCTTTTTCTTTTTCCATCTTTCTCGTACTTTTTGAAGAGGAATTTATTTTATTTATTTTTTTCACTTAATCAGGGGTAACAGTATTCAAGTCCTTTATTAATTTGTATTTTATTAAATAGATTTTTTTTAATTTGCATTAAAGAGGTCCTTTTATATGTTAAAATAATGAAGTTACTCTTATAATATTAAATTTTTAAGATTCACAACTTTATATCATGTACTTAACATTAAAAGTAATTTAATCATTTAAGCAAATTTATCAAATTAAAACTCATTTTGATTCATTTAGTGTTGTAGTAAAATGATTTTTAAATTACATTTGATATAAAATAAAAAAATTTAAATATGGAATATTATTATTAGTTAATGTGTGATAATACTAGCAGTTGAGGTCGTGTCCAATATGAAGATAAGGATGTCCTACCTCTATAAACTTCATACAGATTTATATATAGACCAAAATATGTAAAAATCATAACTAAACAACTGCAAACCTTATACAATAACTCATAATTTACATATGGGGTTCTTTGCCCTTTTGTGCAACATATGCCATGTACAAGAAAGTATACAAAATGTCACACAACATATATATAGTCAGGCGCTATACCCATACACATGAAATAAATTGACCCATGTAAAATAAGGACTGCTAGGTAATTGCATTGAGAATTTAGCATTTCAAATACTCTTCTCCTCGGACATCTCTACAAATTTTTAGTTAGAGAAAAAACTTACAAATCTGAGTAATAATAGTGGGGTGAATTTTCTTTTGAAAACTCAATGAGTAAATACTGAAAATAAAATAAAATATATTATATAAATAACTTTACTTTTAAAAATTAAAACATAAAATCAAACTTCATAAATTCACAAGAAAACTTTCATAATTTATCTTTGTATTCTTTTTTTTTTTTTTTTGATAAATATCTTTGTATTCATCGCATGCTCTTCATAATTTCAGGCATAAAATTTAATTTTTTTTCAAAATATCAAGTTTATTAGAGATGCATGCATCGATAATAATACAAGTATCGGGGTTAGGTGCCAAATATTAGATCATCCTTCATCTACTACTTCTTATTTGAACACTGCTATCGGCTGGGATATAGAAATAGAAAATTTCAACTAAAATATATAATCATAAATTCAAGAATATTCAAAAAATAATAGCAGTGTTCAAATAAAAAAACAATTCATTATATTATAAGATTTAAAATGAGGCTATATGAATCCAAGATCAAAAATCATAATAAATACTAATAATTAAGTCAAATAATTTTATATATATAAGTATTACACATTTTAAGTATCAGGAATTTTCACAACTAATATAAATTTAAAAGAAAACTATTCATATATCTACTCACTATTGATCAATTCAAAATAACAATAATCTTCATAAATAACATAAAATAAAATAATTTCATTTTCAAAACACATTTTTAATAGAATAAAGAACTATTTAAAAACTTACTTATGTTTTGAATATATTAAACATATAAATATAAAAGTTCAAAACATAAGAAAATATAGTAGTTTTAAATGTAAAACAATTCAAATATATATAAACATAATTTTTTTTTTTTAAGTATAAATAATATCAATATATATATCAACTCATACCTAAAACATATATGTTTAATATATATATCATTTGAAAGCATTTATGAAACATAGCTATCTTCATTTGCATAAATTATATTGGTCTTTAAAACTAATTAAAAATTCAATTATTGTAACATTAGAAACATTTTTTGAAACTCGCTACGTACTAACGTAAATTATATCATATGTATTTTATTTCTTGATAAACATATAATATACAGAAGATATAAAGATTTTTATTTTTAAACTTACAAAACCATCAATATCCAATCATATGAAAATATTTCAAATATAGTAAAACGTAATTTAGTTAACCCAGAAAGAAAACATAATGAAACCTACTCACATTGGCAACATATGTTAAAACTACACACATATATACAAGTATAACTTTCAAAACATGAGGAAAACAAACTAGTATCCACTCACCTAATTTGCTAACAAGGATTCAATAGAATCCGGATTAATGCAAATTAGTCAGATGCTTTCTCCACGTATCTATAAAATGAATTTACTAACCATCGTTAGAATAATCAAAATATATGTGTTTAAAATTAATAAAGCTTCTAATATGCAACTAAACTCTTAAAATTCTAATTTCTCACTATCTATCGATTTAATGATTAATTCTAATACTTAAATAGTATTCCCAATTCAATTAATCGTAAATGAGCTAAATTATAAATTTTTACAAAATAAATAGTAATTTTTATAACGAATAGTGATTCGTACTAGAAAAATTTCCTGAAATATGAAACTAAGACCATGGTGCTATTGCGAATTTTACTTAAAGATCAATCTAATAATTAATTGCTTTAATCTCGAGGACTCACAGAAAAACCCAAATCATGAACAGTAGCCTTTCTCCTCTCCATGCTCAATCCTTAACCAAATCAATTAAATGAAGGTCCTAGAGTATAGCTTGTGTGCGAGTATAAATGATTTATAGTAAGAAATGCAAGTTTAATTGGTTGAAAAATAAGCAAAATGAAGAAAACCTAAAATGGGAGAAAATGGAAGAAAATGTCACGGGAAAGAAAACTAGGGAAGAAATGATCAATCCAATCTTAGCTCTCATTATTATAATAGTTATGGGAATGTCCAAATGGTCCTTAGGTTAAAGGAAAAGAGAGAAAGCAAAAAGAAGTGAAACGAAGGTAAAAGAAGTCATTTCCTAAGCTAAAACATGGATTTGGCATCGTTTCCATCCTCTCTATCATATCCAATGCCATGACCAACATCAATCATGGTGAACAATCCTATACTAGCATCGATAAACAGTTTTAGTTATAGGGCTTTGGTTTAGGTTGATTTAGTCTTATCAAGCCTATACTTTCTCTTATGCTATATTCTGCGGTTCACCTCTCTTTATGACTTTAATTTTCTCTCATCTAACTTCTAATTTCTATTATATTTTTTATATAAAATCTTTATTCTATCCTTTTGTAGTAGAAATAAATAATTTATCAATTAGACTTTTCGATTAATAAAAAATTAGTTTAAAAATTCAAGTACACGGATGATGCTTTATAGAAGGATTTTCCGAACTCTTTCAATTTTCATCAAACTAGTTATAAATACTTATATAGAACATCAATATAGACTTAATAAATCAATTCTTATCATCTAAACATGTATTTTTATAAATAACAAATATGCCCTCCTGTGAAAATGATTAAAATATCCTTGAGCTTGAACACAAGTTGTTTTGTAATGCTACTAAATACTTTTTTAACTTTGCTGTAATCTCCATTTTTAGGTATGCTTAATTTGAAGAATGGAAAATAAAAGGGAAAGGAAAGATACATGGCCTTTGTTTGCTTTGCTTGAAACAAGGAACCATCAATGGAAAGGAATCCATTATTTTTTATTTGGACTAAAATACTTTTATGTTATAAATTTATTTATTTTTATTAATAAACAAAAGTTTTAATTAATTCATTTTTATTTTTTACAAAAATTATTACATTCAAATAATTTTAGACATATTTTATTAAATTAGTTATTATAATAAACATTTAATAATGATATTTATTAATATTATTAATTCAAAAAAATTATTTAATTACTCTCATAATCCTATTACAAGTCAATTTATTTCAAAATTAAATTAAAATTTATATGTTTACTAATGATAAAATAAAAACTGACAATAAATTTCTCTACCTGTATCCTGCTATTAAATTATTTGAACTACTTAAATCAAAGTTGCGTCCTATTTTAGTTAAAAATTATTATATTAATTAAATATATAATAGAATTTTGTACTGAGAAGATTACTATAATTTTTATTTTATATATTTATAAAATTTTCAAATTTATTAATGATAAAAAAATTGATATTTCGAAACATGATAAAATTTCTTCTAACGATAAATCCTAGTCCAAGTGAAATACACTTATTTTTTTTCAAATAAAACAAACTGAATCTATTTCTATTATAAGAGCAGAATAATTAAAAAAAAATTGAAATTCAATTTGAATTAATAATTAATAATTCAAATTCACCGATAATAAAATGAAAAATGATAAAAAAAATTCTCCAACTATATCCTAGTACAAGTCAATTTATTTCCAAATTAGAAAAAAATAAAATTCAAATTAAATCAAAATTTTGAAATTTATTAATGATTAAATTAAAATTGACCATAAATTTATAATTTATAAAATATTTAATTTTAAATTATTATTTATAAATTATTTTAATATTTTTCTATATTAAAATTAATAGTCAATTTATCTCTAATAAAAGTGAAGGCAATGACGAAATTCTTTAATACGAGATTAAGACATTAACAAAGTAGCATTTATGTCTTGTCGGCTACTGCTAGTAAATTTATAAAAGTAAAAAAATAAATAATGAAATTCAATTTCTCGCTTGATTCCTCTCCATTCCAAACCAGACACAAAAAGCACCACAATCTAAAAGCCTAAATTAATATATAAGGCAAAGCAAACAAATCAAATCATAGTTCCATTTGAAATATCGTCAAAATGCAGGGATCCATTTTATATAATACTCAACAATCTCAAAAACTAAGAACGACGCGTACTCTTTTCGTTTACCATACAAAAGAAAACCCTCGACGGTCGACGTGTAAACGAACTCCCCACCCATTTTCTTTTGCTAATTCCCACACGTTCCATCTTCTTCGTCCAAAAAAGGATTCAAAGCGCAAAGGTGTTGAACGATAAGAAACTGAGCTTCCATTTTCAACATCACAAAGAATAATGCAGCAGCAGGGTGAATTGATTCCTCCGCCTGCTTCAGAACTCAATGAAACAAATCATTCCCAGATAGAGAAACAAGAAAAATCTTCAGAATTTGATCACAGTCAAAGCAGCACTGAAACGAATATGCAGAGTTTGTATTCTGAAACTTGGGAGTCTGTGAATGCGGAAGATGCAGTATTAAAAGGCGTATCTTCAGCAGAAGTTGTTATGAAAGAGTTAAAAGAAAGAGCGCCTGAGGCCATGACACGGGACGATAAGGTGGCGACGACGGCGGAGGATAATGTTCGTGAGAGACTGAAGAGGCATAGGATTGAAGTTGCGGGTAGGGTTTGGATACCGGATAGATGGGGTCAAGAAGAAATGCTGAAGGATTGGAGTGATTGTTCGGCTTTCGATTCTTCATTGGTTCCTACAAGTATTTTGTCAGCTCGTGAAGCTCTGGTTCAAGAAGGAAGACCAGCAAATTCGGAAGGATTACGAATAGAAAACAGGTGTTAATTTTTTAATTTTTATTTTTATTAAAAGAAAAAAATACATAATGAGGCTATTCTTATAGTTGCTGATACTAGCTGGAAAAAGAAAAAATATTGTATTAGTGAAGTTAACTTGATTATCCAGTTGTTCATGTAATTTGTTTGATTAGATTTAGCCGTAATTAATTTGATTAGAGTAGCATAATTACTGGAAACTTAGATTTTCAAGGAAAATACAAGGCTGTCCACTGAAATTCTTATTGCATTCTTGATTTTGATAGCAATTGGGATTTTGTAGACAAATATTATTGTGGCATTCAAATGGATGAGTTTCTGTGGCCTAATGTTTCTATTATTGCAATTGATATTTTTTAATTTCCAATTTTTAAAAATATATTATACAAATAAAGATTAAAACCCTCCCTTGCAATTTTCTAAGTATAGGATAACTAGTACTCGCGCAATTCTTCTTATTACTACCCCGTTGGGAAACTAAAAGCAGGACACCTTAGAAAAAAAAAATATAAAATAAAAAGTGGGTACTCAATCAATTGGAAGTGTGTATAATTATTGATAGAGTAATATTAAATATGTCAAATTGAATCTCAATTGATATTTCAAGTGATGATATATGGCTTTTAGTGATTGGATAATAAAAGGGGATAATTAATCATTTAAAAAACTATATAATTCATCATTCAATTCATAAAATTTACTGCATCGCTTGAGATATAAATTAAAAGACTCACTTGAGATTCCTACTGATAATATAACTTGTAATATAAGGTAATTAATCTTATTGGTAAAAAATTGCGTCACAGCTTATGGGGGGAAATGTGATGATATTTGCCTTTCCCTTAACCTAAAAGGATGTATTCTTTATCGTGTTGATTAATAATTTATGTTACATAATTATTATATTAATAATCTATAAAGTTGACATCTCAATTTGTAAGACTTTGTCAGGGGTAATGGTGCCTTTGCTCCGTTTAAAAAGAAAAGTCAAATAATATTAACTTCTAATAATTCAGACAGTGGTAGCAATGATAGGCACTCTGCAACTCATGTTACATGTAATAATAATAATAAGGATGAAATTTCCTTGGGTATAGATTATCATTGATAATTACATAGATTTTCATCCAATAATTGATATAATTATATACTTGTTAGTATCGAATATTAATTTTTAATTTAATTATTAAATTATATTGATTTAATAATTAAAAATTTGTCTTAAATTAATAAAAAATTTTAATTCAGAAACCCACATTATGAGTAGACACCATTGCACTTGGGATGCAGTCGGTGTGCCCCAACTTTGTATACATAGTAGGATTACACATTGCGGAATTATACTCCGATCCGAAGTCGTCTTCATATATTGATTAGATATTTGATGGTTTGCACTTAATACCTCTAAACATGTAGGGAGCGAGTGAGGGAGAATCAAACGCCAAAACTAGAAGCCATGCTCAACCAAACAAGCTTACAGTGCTATCTATTTTCATCTCTGTTCTTGATCGTATAAAAATAATTTGCTTGCCTAAAAAAGATAACAAATTTCCTTGACAAATATATTCATTCTATGATTAGAAGAATCTCAACCAGTATGGAAGTGCATTTCTACAGCTTTTTGTAATCATTGAGTCAAAAGAAAAATCTCTACAGCATTTTTACAATAATTAAAATGTTGTATTAGATTTTGCCAGCTTCCACATCCATGGCCATCTTCTCTAATCATGCATAGCCAGCTCCCATACCTTTATTGTCCCATCGTCACTCGCAGAAGCAAGAAGTCGACGTTCCTGTTGTAAGTGTTAATGGAACAAGGATTCATGCGAGACTTAAATATAACCAAACAATATTATGACACACATTTGTTTCATTTATTAAAGTCACTAACACCACTGGCAATTTTTCCTGCAACAGACAGTTACCCTTCCAACAAAGCTCCGTCTCTCTCCTATTTAAAATATTGATCATTTTCAATTTCACTCAGCTATGTGAATAGTTAAAACATTTGCCACAAAAGGCATTAAAATTACTAAATAAATTTTAAAAAATAGAAGAATAGGAAACTTCTTCTTGGCAAAGTTGAGAATAGTAAAAGCAAAGTTTAACCAGATGTGTTTAGGAGTAAACTTGTACAGTCTAATCAGTCCACTGCAAAATTCAGACCATGGCGGTCCAAGCAGGGAAGAGCAAAGATTCTGACCACAAGTTTTATTCCTTTTTTGGAAGGTATGGCTACCGGCTGACAGGCAGTATTAAAATAGCAGAAAGCAAAGCAGTACATCAATTATTAGCCTATCATAATTAAAACATCAGTTCAGATAAAATCATCATGTAATAGTCAGAAACCCACAACCTATCTATCCACCCAGAAAATTCTTTCAGATGTAGAAAACAGGTTAATTCATTTGTGGAAGTCGCAGTTCCAAGACAAACACATTTGAAAGGCACACGTATGTATGTGTCCACACCCATATATTAACAATTTTTTGATAAGAATGTATAATCACATTAATTTCTCGAAACGGAATCATACCCCAGGGTTCCATTGCACTGAATTGACATCCATGTCATGGGCCTTTTCCTTCTTCAACAGCATTTTATATGAAGGTCCGCCTATCTGTAATTAAAGCAACACAAAAGGGCAAGCTTGCTCAATTGTTACCATCCAAAATCAGGGGGGAGAAAAGCAGAATCAACAATCTACAGTTCCAAGAATTTATAATAATTGACTCCAGGGAACCACACTTCCTTTGTTTTCTGAAAATCAGTTCACATAACAGAGTGAACTTGTCCATAAAGTTACCTAGCAGCAACTTTCCTCCAATTTCATATATGATGAGCAGAGCAATTAAGATCTCAAGCATAGAACCAGATGGTACAATCAATCAAAGGTCTTACAGAGATTACTCCATTTTGGGTCAAACAAAACACACATAAACACCCTATTGCTTTATGTGAACGTCAAGCACTTGAGGTTACCTCTATACCAAAATATTGCAAATAGTTTATGATAAAGCAGTCTTCCAGGCCACGTGAAGCAGAAACGTCAAGAAGAAAGTAGATGGATGAAGCATTGATAGTTACATATTACAATGTCCTGTAAAAGCAGCCTGATGATCTCAATGGAAATAGCGCGCATATACATGCTAACTGAAGGGGATAACATCCCCTTCCTAAATATATTCTCTTTCCTGATAGAGGCCAGTGAAGAATACGTTGCATCTCTACCTGTCCACATTTATAGAAGACGGGCAAAACAGTACTTTCCAGGAGAACAGGAGACAATCAAAAGAGAATCAAGTGTTGGAGCAGGATTCGATCTCAAAGCTTTTGAATTTCAAGTTTAAGCTGGATCAAGATAAGAAGACAACAGCTACAAGAGGGAGATCTGAGATGAAAAGCTGGTGACAACTGGTACTCTGCTGGGTGGTTATTTTCAAGTGATTTATGCTGCTACCTCGGAATAAATTGGGAAGGCTACCCATAGAATAGTCAGCCAAGCATTAGCACTTATTTCCAGCGAGGGTCTAGAGGGCTTACATGCCCTTATTGTTTTCAGTTTTAATAGCTTAAATTTTTAGCTTTGCTATTTCAGTTGTTTCAATTCTATTCGTTATTAAACATTCTCAAAGCCAATCGGCTATTTCAGCTGTAATAGCAAGACAATTGCAGTTAATAAAAGCTTCATTCAGTACTTTGCTCTTAAATTTACTATTTTATTGTGAAATACATATGGTCCTTATCCAATTGGTATTAGAGAGGGCGAAACTATAACAATGATTCAAGCACGATCAAGTGATCAGTCGAGATCG
>JAWDEX010183912.1:0-13633 GCA_035221805.1 Trichilia hirta | reverse complement strand
TTAAACTTTTGTCATTTGTGTGTCTGTTGAAAGATTTTTATGCGATTAGTCAAGTTTTACACATATTTATAGAAATTTAACGGAAGATGGACTAGATAACAACAATGTTTCCCAGAATTGTGGATCACACGAACGGATACAGGTAAAGTTCCAAATAATACTGCATTATTGTAACAGAGGTCACTGACACTAGCAGTGATGGCGCCAGAAGCTTAAATGCAAAAGGAAACAAAAATTAGGAGTGGTCATTTGGCAATTGGATTAGAGTAGGCTAAAATTTTAATTCATTTAATATAATATGAATTGTGTTTAAGATAATTTAATCTAATTTAGGAGTTGCATAATTTGATTTAATTCAATTCACATAAAATAAATTGGATTGGATTAAATTAGTTTCATGAATTGAGTTTTGGATCCAAATTTAAAATTATAATTCAAAATTTAAATTTAAGTATGTGAGCACTTAAATTGGATTAAATTTAAACTAAAAACAAAAAAAATTTTACCTTATCATATAAATAAATTAATTAATTTATAATATATTTAATATTTTTTTACATTAAAATAGTTGCATCAATTTTTACTATTAAACGTCACTTAATCATTTTTTGTTATTTTTTTTAGATTTCAATAAAAAGAGATGAAAATTAATTGAAAATAGAACAAAAAAGATAGAACTAACACGAGAAAATAATTTTTTTTTTATATTTATACAAAAGTAAATAATAATATTAAAATTAATTATATTTTATAAGAATTAGCGAATTTAATTTAATTCACAATACAATTTGCAAATGACATATTATAAAATTTCAAATCGAAAGTTTAATTTATAAATTTTTCAAGTGGACTAAAATTGAGTAAATTAACGGATTAGATCATCTAAGATTATATTGACTAGAATTTACCCATCTCTAACAAAAACGTTGCGTTTTGTTTAAAATTTTACCAGTAAGCAATAAACGATCCTGGTTATTGAAACATCTCATAATGTGCTGGCCATTTTCAACCAACAATCGGCTCAAAAGGCAAGTCAATAGACTACGGTTTCCATTTTCATTTAACGTATGTTGTCTGTGTTTGTTATTTTGGTTTCTAATATATCATATTCATATACAAATTGACGTAAAAAGTAAAGTTATTTTTTAATCTAGTCAGCCGTTCGGTGATCATATTAAGTTTTGACGGGTAAAGGAGGCAGGTGTATGCAGAGCAAGAAAAGGACACCATTGATGTCTTGGAGCTATGTTATTCAAAACCAGATGGAGCAAGTCCTAATCTTCACCAAAACCTACTTGCGTCAAGAAATATAACTGCTTCAGCTCAAAGCTACAACATAAAAGCAGTCAGGAAGCAAAAAATTTTCATAATTTTCCACTCTACATATGGTCATGTAGAAACTTTGGCAAGAAGAATGAAGAAGGGAGTGGATTCTGTTAATAGAGTTGAAGGGGTTCTATACAGAGTATCGGAGATGCTGCCAAAGGAACTTTTAGGGGAACAATAGTGCCCCAGAAGGACCAGCAAGTGCCTTTGATATCTACTTATGATTTGGTTCTGGCTGATGGTTTCTTATGATAAGAACCAAAGACATGGAGAAAATGTCGGCTACGACTTTTCCATTCACATTCCTCCGTTTTCAAAATAATGAAATGTACTGTATATATATAATTCGACAAACATAATTAATTTTTAACTAATTACGCTAAAAAGGTGGAACCTAGAACAAGCCAGAAGATTACATGAAATTAGATAGCATTGCAAAATGGATTTCTCCTAGGATCACAACAGGTGTTTAGGACTAATGAACCAACCTAATTTACAAAGGATTGCTTTACCAAATCTGGGTTGTCCAAGGTTTTGTTCCTTTGTGCTGAGTTGGATTGTAGTTCACGAGAATTATCCAATTTTACATACAACAAGTTAGCAGTTCCTTCTTCTTGTTTCTGCTCTACATCAAGTCTCTTCTGGTTCTGCTTTGCTTCATTCTCAACACTCCCCCTCAAGCTAAAAGGTCCAGGCATGACCTTTAGCTTGTTCCTTAATTTTATGAGTTTGGCAAAAGGCAGTGTCTTCATAAAACAATTTGCTACTTAATAATTGCTTGGCACATATCTGATTTCAATTTCCTTAGCAGTTATTTTGTCTCTAATATAGTGTAGGTCAATTTCTATGTGTTTTGTTTTGGAGTGTGATATTGGATTTGAAGCTATTACTATCACTCTAGATTACTGGTATCTTTGAAGGTGAATGATTTATTTCTTTTAAGACTTCAGGAAATCCAAGTTAGTTATGTGCATGCAACAGCTAAAGCTCTATACTTTGATTTAGCACTTGATCTTGATACTACTTGTTGCCTTTTAGAGCACTATGAAACCAAGTTATCGCTATAATAAACACAAAGTCCACTAACTGATTTTTAGTCATCAACATATTCTCTCCTGTTAGCATTTAAGAGAGCCACCAAGTCTAATTCTGAAGTTCTATTAATTTTCAAACCAAAATGCATAGTTTTCTTGAAATATATTAACACCCTTTTACATGGTGTCTAATGATCTTTGTTTGGTAAGGCCATGAATTGACTCAATTTATTTATAGCATAAGTAATATTTGATCCTGTAATTATTGCATACTAAAAACTTCTAATAATACTTATGTAAAGACTTCCATCTGCAACTTTTGAGGGAGAGTATCTGCTGAGTTTGGTCATAGCACAAAAAGGTGTATTGACCCCTTCGCAATTTTTTATATCAGTTTTCTCTAGTAAGTTAGGAATATACTTAAGCTAAGATAAAAATAATGAATCTTTTATTCTTACACTTCTACTCTCAAAAATAAGCTCAACTGACCTTAATTTTTTGGTACAAATATCTTGTTCAACTTTTTAATTGTCTTCTATCAAATAAGTGCTACTTTAGGTTATTATAATGTCATTCACGTATACTAACAAAATTGTGGTTTCATTTTTAGCAATCTTTACGAATAAAGGTGTGTTAGATTTTTATCCCTAAAAACCTAACATTCTAAGGCAATTTTGAGTTTCTCAAACTAAGCTCTTGGAGTTTGCTTTAAGCTATACATGGCCTTTTTTATCTTATTGTAAATCTTCCATTTTTTTTTTTAAATTTCTACGTAATGTAAGGAACCAACCAAAATTTCCTAGCCATTGTGATGATTATCAATTGCAGTTACTGTGCTTCTCCTCCCTTTTCACCTTACAACCTGAGAGCTAAAATTTCCCCTTCAAGTATACTGTTTATCTTCTATTTTTCCACCAAAAATCAATTTTCTTTTGGTTTCTCATCGTAGCCTTACTAATTTTAATGTCCTATACAACATGGTAGTAATATTTTTATGTTTTGAACAAGAACAAAAGTGGGTAAAATAGTATATTTGAATTTTAAATTGGGAATTTTTCAAAATTAAGCCAAATTAAGCTTCCTAAAGTCCTTAGTTATTAATTAGTAAGATTTTCTACCCATATAATACCTTAATTTTGCAAAATTAAGGATTTAAATTTTTGAAATTAATATTCAACCAAATTAAATTAGATTCCAATCGATAAAATTAAACTTATATTTGTATTAATTATGACATATAGAAGTGCCATATGTAGTTAATTGGATGAAATTGTAAAATTTAAAAAATTAGGATAAGATGAACAATAACCGAACTATACAATTGAGGATTTTGCAAAATTCGAACCTAATTCATAAAATTAAATTAAAATTATTAAAATTGACAATAAAATCAAGCTATAAAGAGTTGAAATGTCAAAAATTTTGAAAGTGATGAGAAAGGGAAAAATCAAAATTTTTGACAAAGTCTTTGAAACACGTGAGAATGCATTGAATAACATCGTAAATGAAATTTTGTAAGTTTCCACTAACAAAAACTGATTAGGTAGCTATGATGTAATAACTTCACTAAGAATGCAAAAATCTTAAGAAAAGCCCAAATTAGAGTTCATGTACATTCATGCACGTATAGTTACTTATTTATAGTAACTGTATTGTTATAATTATGAAATTTTATATGATTTAGGCTTGAAGCATTTTAGAAAGGGCCTACATTGCCCGAGGAGAATAAGGAGTGTATATTCTCCCTATACTATGAGTAGATTTTCTTTGAATTTATTTGAGTGTTTTTATCAAAATTTAAATATTTAGTATGTATTAAAAAGTTTGAACGTATGATTTGTATATTTTATGATTTATTTGAAATAGTATAGTATTGAGATTTAGGCTAGAGGCCTAATGTGATTTTGGTTTTGATTTGTGACTTTGTGTGATTTACCTTTACGGAATTATGTTGATTTACTTGAATTTGAATTGATATCTTTTTGGATTAGATTTTGTGGACAATGGTTGGTTATTGATATGGTAATGTTGGTGATATGGCTTAGAAAGTTGAGTTTATTTGTACTCTGTAACTACAGGGTTGGTAACCTAGGCCTGACTTAGGAAGAGATTGCCTAGGTGAGTGAAGCTCATAGTTAGGGTAGTTGTGTGGTGGATATGTAATGATTGTAGGAGATACTTTTATGTCTATGTAAGTCTTGTTAAAGATAGTTATGATGTCACCATATGACTACTCAAGGTCAATGTCAGTAGTGAGCTTGATTTTTATAATAAATTTATGCATTCATTTATTTTATCATATAAAAGAAATTTTTATTAAAATTTATTTTAATTGCACAAAAATTCATTAATGATTTTAGGGTTACTTAAGGTCAGAGTAACCACTGTGAGGGGTGGTCAGTCTAATAATTTTTGTTACAAGCCCTATTTTTAAATAATGGTAAAATATTTTTATTTTAAAAATATTTTTCTTCTTTAATGCTTTAATAAATACATTAATCGATTTGGATTTTTTTTTAAAAAATAAGTCTTTATTTAATTTCTACTAAATTCACTCATAAAGTATACTCCTGTATACTCACCCCTCTTACTCTCTCAATTTCAGGTAGATAAGTGAGTAGCTGCGAGAGTTGTTGGTGGTGTTGATTTAGGTTATCCACCCACAAGTGTACCTCCTTTATTCAACCCATAGTCTTATTCAATTAGTCCACTAGAATACATTTGAATAAATTTTAAAGTTTTACTTTGAGTAGAAAACAATTCGAATTTTGAAATTTAAGTTTATTACAATGATAAAAGATTAGTATTATTTGTAAATTTTAACCATTGTAACCTTCTTATTTTAAACATTATCATTATTTTGAAAAATTATGTTGATTTATAGTTTAATAGACAGGTGATTTGTGTCTGAATTGAAAATACATGTATTAATGATTTAATGGTAGATTGAATTGAGAAAGAGGTGGAGATATTTTTGATAAATTATTTGGGAGTGTTCATTTTATTTTCTAGTAGTGAAAAGTCTTCCAACCTCATTATATATATTTGAAAAGTTTAGAATATATATAAAGAGTTTGTGACAGTTATAATGTGCAATACCTATGAGTTAGGGCGTAACATGTTGCATCATTTCAGTGAAATATAAAAATTCAACAAAATTATATTTAATAAATCTCTTTTAAAAGTGATTATTAAATAAACAACTTCTCAAATAATTTATTTTTATATTTTACTTTAAAAGTAGCCTTTTTAAAATAGATTATTTAATATTCGGATTTTACAATATATAATATTAAAAATATCTTTCGAATAACTAATTTTAAAATAAATTATAATATAATAAATTAATAAATTTTATTTTTTTATTTACTCAACCATAATATTGACCCGTACGGAAAGAACGATGATTTAGATACACATCTCGTTCAAAAGTAGCAGTCGCCGTAGTATCACCGTCGAACAACAATGACTTATTATACACTCTCACTATCTTTCAATTTCACAATTTCTGATTGCAAATGCCGACACTAGCAACAGCAAAGTTACAAGTGACAAAATATTCAACAAGTCATAATTTTTTTAATTTTATTTAATTAATAAAATAAAATAGTACATATTATTTTTTAAATAAAATAAGTAAAATTAATAATATATCTAATTAATAAATATAATAAATGCAATATATATATATATTATTCATTATACCTTTAGAACACATAAAATTTTTTTAAAAATAATTATGTTATAATTTATTTTTATTGAACCCCTCGCCAACTTGTTTTAAAAGTAGATTATTTGATAATGTAATCTCTAATGACCTTTTTTATTCAGTGCAATGTAATGTCAAATATATCCTAAATAATTTGTTTATTTCTTTTATGTGAACTCTGAATACTATTTATTTTAAAAAATTATCTAAAAACTAATATTTTATTTTTATATCCTTATAATTTTCAAACTTCTTGTATTAATTGATGTAATAATGTTATTATATTATGATCATATAGTTTAATTTTGACAAAAATTATTAAATAAATTTTATTAAATTAAAAATGGTTAAAATATTTAATTACTTAAAATAAGTAACATACTAAATATTAAGTAAGAAAATAAATTAACAATATATAAATATATATGTGTGCGTTGGCGTGCGCATATGTTTGTGGGTGTGTATTATTTTTTCTTTAAGATGCTTTCTTCATTCTTTTATATTTTTCTTTGGAAATGGAAAATAATTTTTTTAATTATAGATATCTTTACTTTTCTTTTTTGTCATGATAAATTCCTTTTTAAAATTTAAGATTGATAACAAATATACCCTTAAAGTTTGAAACTGATAACAAATGCCTCTTTAAAGCATCATTTTTTAAATTAATTTGCTTTTTTTATGGTGTAATTACAATTATATTCTAGATATAAAATAAAATTTGAAACATACTTTTATAAAAGTTAAGGATATAATGATAATTATATCATAAAAAAAATTAATTAAAAGATAATATAATAAAAAATATTTATTATTTATTTTAAATTTTATAATGTATTTTTTATCGGTTTAAATTTACGAAATATTTATTATCAATTTTAAACTTACGAACATAATTATCACAAAAAAGCATAAAAATATTTATATTTTTTAAAATTATAAGAAAAATTTATCCTTTTCCTACTTTTTTTTTTCATTTATGTGAAACAAAGAGAGGAAAAAAAATAGCATTCACCCAATCAAAATTTTAGCCTCATTAAAATTATATAAAAAATTAAAAATATTTGTGAATTTTTTAATATACTTTAAAAAAATATAATTATTAAAATCTCAATAACTTTTAGCAAATTTCGAAACCTGGCCATGTATTTATTATTTAACTAAATTGAAATTAAGTTTTATTGAAAATTTACAAGGAAAACGGATGGAAAGTTTGAAGTCAACAAGTCAAAGAGACCGCCAACAAGCAGGAAATATTCCACAAACTAATTATTAAATAAATTATTAAAGGAAAGTCATCGACCGGACAAACAGAGAATACCACGTACCGTACAAGCCAAGTCTATCTCTTGTGTCATCTTATTTGCTAGATTACTCCAAGATTTCTCAATTATTACAGTGGATATCACCTCTTGTTTTTTCCGTCAGCAAGATTGGCCTTCAACTTCAATTTTATTGCGTCTTCGTGCCATAATCTAGAATATTCCAGACTTGTAGTGCGGGGCAAGACCGGAGAACACGTGAGAAGACAAAATCACGTGACTTTTGAACTTTACTCATCCAATATAATACAAACAATTCAAGAATTTTGTATAATTATTTATTGTTGGACAAAAATTTATAATAAAAGAGAAATTAAATTTAAAAATATTGATATTTGAAAATAATCTTATTATGATCCACTCTATTTATTTTCTTATTTTCTTAATTTTTTTAGTTAAAGATACGTTCAAATTGACAAAAGTACTCTTAATTTTTTTATTATATTGTCTTGTTTTAATCTTTTTTTTCTTTTTACAATTTTTTAGTCTCTTTTTCATAATTTTTTTATTTTTTTAAACTTAAATTTAGCAAAATTCAAACGTCAGTCACTTTATAAAATTACCAACTCAATAATGTTAGAATGTTCATTAATTAATGATTAATATTTACGTATTAATGACCAAAAAACGTGTAAAACGTGACCATTCATATTTTTTATCCATATTTATGTGTTGATTTTCATAAATTCTACTAGTCTTTTTATTAAGAGACTTAAAAAGATTTAAATTTTTTTTATTTCGTCTTTGAATTGCAAAAATTTCAATAGTCAAAGATATGTTGATTTTCTTCTATAATTTAATTTATATAATATTTTAATATTTAAAAATATGTTTAAATTATTTTTAAGTATCTCGTAAATAATGCCTCTACTTAGGCATAACAATGTCATTTACACTTTTAAATAATTTTTTTTTTCTTTATATAACTATTAGAAATGAAAATTAATAAAATCTATCTTAAATTTTTTAATCAAAATATTCATATTTTTTATAATTATTTTAAAATAAAATATGAATAATCATATTCAAGTGTGCGTCATTGATTGGAGGTTTGAATGACGATTAAAATAACGTTAAAATTTAATAAGATAAAATGGAGGTGTTTTGTCATTTTTGGTAAAAGCTTGAGTGGGTTGGTTAAAATAATAAAGGGACTTACCAAAGGATCAAACTATAAAAATTTTCAAATTTTAATAGAAATTTCTTTTATTCTAAATATAAAGCAAATAATTTTTATTTTTAAAACAATAGTACAATTTTTTATCAATTGAATAGAGTTGCTGAATTAATAATATTAAATATTGTTTTTAAACTTTAAATTTATATACTAAACACTATTTCTTTAGTACAAATATTTTTATTATGAATGTTAATACAATTTAACTACTTATTTTTAGTTTAATACAAATAGTAACCATTCATTTTAAGCTATCTCATTTAATTTAAAAATATTATAAGAATAAATGGTTGACTATTAAAATTATTAAATTTTCTTATACAAACTAATTTGACATTATTATATGATTATCATATGTCATATATTTTACTAAAATAAATTAAAATGAAAGAAAAATAAATAATATATGATATGTAACAATCATATAATAGTGCTGTATCAGTTTTTACAAAAATATTTATATTTTTAATATAATTAATATTAAAAACATTATTACTACCTAGTGAAAAAAAGTCTTGCACTGTTTTGAAAGAATTGGAGATTTGTAGGTTATCTACATAGAATTAAGCAAAATAACAAAAGCAGAAAACTCATTTTTTTTCATCACTTTGACATCAAATATAATGCAAACATAATAGTATTTCTTTAGGGAAAGCATCAGACAACTTCTTATAGAAGCAAAAGGGTTGAACAGCAATGGATTGATTGATCACAAGAAGTAGATACACGTACACTCAGTTCCAAGGAAAGGATTGATTGATCACAAGAAGTAGATACACGTACACTAAGTTCCAAAGAAAGGATTGATTGATCACAAGAAGTAGATACACGTACATTAAGTTTCAAGGAAAGGATTGATTGATCAGAACAGGTAGATACACGTAAACTAAGTATCAACGAAAGGATTATTGGATTTGGGCTTCAGAATATTGGTGATTGAAATGACCAACATTAGGCCTAGGCCAATAAACGCAGTAATGATAGCAACCCCTCCATGGTCACAAAAGGTATCGAATCTATCACAAATTTTGTCCCATCTTGCATGAGAATTCCCATTCTTTCCAAGCTCAGCCATGTAAACTGCTCCACTCACACCAGCTGATACCAAGACCGTATTAAACTGAAAAATCAAAGACAAAATATTTTTATATCATCTCGAAATCATAATACAAAGGAAAAAGGAGCTATATATTTTTAAGATTCAATCAGATTTCAGTTGGTTAAAAGAACTTAGAATTTTAAGTTTGTTATATACCATGTCAAAAATAGCAATAAGGGCGAGGCGAAGTCCTTTGAAATCAAGCTTCCTTCCAAATAAAGTCAAAGCTATCATCAATAAATTATGAAGACTGACCAATCCATTTGCCATCACAAAGAACCTGCATAATTCAACACTTCAATTCAAATTAACTTCCCAATTCCTAGTATTGTAGGAACAATAATAATTTGTTATAATTTTCAAAATAATACCTTTTAAATTGTGCATAATATGTATGTTTGTAAATTGTTGTGTAAAATATTCTATTAGCAACACTCAACATTAACTAATGACAATGAGACAAGTAGGCATTGATGCTATATAGCATAAAAATTTTTATTTTGATATATGCTATATATCATTAATATCGTGTGATGATCCATAAAATATTATTTTAGCATTAATCTGTTACAATCAAATACAAGTACTAAGCATATATTTGTAATATTAGATAAAAGTTGAGAGTATATATTGAAAGCACCATTAGTATATGAATGCCTTGCTATTTGTACGATCATGACTTCACACAAACACGAGAAAACAAGTCGCATACATGTGGATTGAGTATTGTCATTAATAAAAAGGTACATGAATCTGTAAAATATGTTTGAATGGTATAAAATGAGAAAATTAAACTTACACAAATGCTGGTGTGTGATGAAATTTAGCTGTGAAAGTAGCCTTAATAGGAGTATTCCCAACAGTAGCAACTACAAAGGTTTTAGTTTCTTTGTTAGTTGCCATCACAATTGTTGCAGCAGCAGTAGCACAAAATGCAAGCATCCTCAAAATCAAAATAACCCAATCTTTATTCTTGGTTACAGCTACCATTTTAGTTGTACCTTCTGGTTTTGCTTCATATTCTAAAGCCATGATTGAATTTGAAGCAGCTAGCTAGAGAAAGAAGAATCAAAGAGAAAGAGAAAGAGAGAAAATGAAGGAAAAGTTCTATGTTTGCTTGGAATGAAAGGAGATTAGTGACATGGGTATTTATCTTATCACAAAATAAAACAGATGACCAAAATAAATTGTAGAGTCCAGTAAGCCAAGTGTAAGATATTTGTAGTTCTCTTTGGGTGGTCTAACCAACTACTTATTTTCCCATCAAAGTGTTTGGTGGGTGGGAAAATTTTAAACTCTTTAATCTTGTGATAAGACGCACACATAATTGGTTTTCCTAGTATATGTCAATTAGCACATAGAGTCAACATTTGTCTAGTAAATTCCAATTAATGCCCTCATTCAATGCTACCATATAATTAATTAATGTCTAGTAAAAGTTTTAATTAGCATTTCCATTTTCTATTCCTATTTTTGTTACCGTATGATGATGCTAAATTAATAATTTAAGCTCTATCTTAGATGGGTTGTAGATTATAAAGAATAAGCCTACGAAATTTCAATTTCAATTTCAATTTTCATTTCCTATTCCTATCATTTTCATTTTCGATTCCTATTTTTATTATCGTATGATGCCAAATTAATAATTTAAGCTCTATCTGAGATGGGTTATAGATGTCAAAGAATATATGTAAAGGAAGTCATGAATTAGCTAAAATTAAATTAATACGTATAAGTCATTAGTGGTATATTTATGAAGATCACAATTTGTTCTTGATGTCTATTACAAAATATCCTATTGAAAATAGAAAAATAAATTCTAAATCTATTTGTCAACGATTTTTTAATGTTAAAAATTGCTTTAAAACTAAATGGTGAATAAAATTTGAACTGTATACATTTTTATTTTCTACTCTCTCTAAAAACCAAAATCTGTATTATTTTATAAATTAAAAAAATATTTTTTTCAAATAAAAGTTATTGAAGGCATTTATTTTCCTGAGAGCGGAGGTTCATTGACCTAAAAATTTTCATTTAACTGCAAGAACAAATTTTCTTTCCTTCTTTCTTTTTCAAAAAAACAAAAAACTCTTATCATGGTGGTTGGCTTTAATAGTTTTAAAATTATGAGTTTTAATAAAAAGTAACACTATTTTATATATTTAAAATTCTACAATCTTCTGAACATAAAACTTTATTACAACTAATACACTGCAATCCATTATTTTTAATAGAGTTCAGTTCAACTGTATCACATTTCTTTAAATAAACCAATAATTTCAGTCATAAATTCTAAAAAATAAAAATAGAAATTGATGAGGAAGATCAATTCGAAATTTCTTGTTTCAAAACAAGCTAGACATCATACCTTATCTAATGGAGATATGTCCTAAAATCAATTGTGTTATATAATTTTGGAATTTCTCCTAATAGTATATATATATATATATATATATATATATATATATATATTGTATTTAGTTATAAAGCTATTTATAATTATTTACAAATGGCATTTATATTATTTTGCATATGTTCAATTGCTAATTTTAATATTTTTTATGATTAATGTAAAATGAGATATCATGATGTATTATGTGTCAAGACTCTATTTATAATGAGTTGTTGATATAAGTACAAAGTCTATAATTTAAATACATTCAATAAATTTTCAATTCAGGTGATATCATTAGGGATTATAATATTGCATAACTGGTATATTTTTGTTACTGCTACTAATTAGTATTTGATAGTAATAGCTGAATAACAAGTCTCATGTCACAACAGTATAAATATAGATATTACATTTGTGAATATATTACTGAACATGACCAAAAGCGATAAATTATATGAGTGATTATTTATAGTCAATGATGCATCACATAGTCGTACTAATGTACCATTAGTTTTTTGATTTGAGATATCATGGCTACTCTCTATATTGAAGAACATCGTTCACTTGTATATTGTATCGAGCTAGTCATGCTTGGTGAAAAGAATTTGATGACAATGTGTTTTTATTATATAAGAATAAGTGATGATCAAGATAGAATTTGTTGACTAAATATTTAATCTTGAGATTCTAGACAGAATTGTTATACATAGGAATTAAATCTTTGGCCAAAGTATGCATATTCAAAAATGAGTTTTCGAATAAGCAGATTCTATATATGATATAAGTTCTTGATCCTATGATTGGGTTAAGGGTTTGACAAGTCCATGACCTGCACTCAATCGGGAGTCGACAGTAGAGAGACTTTACTATATAAATGTACGACTATATGAATTTATATGAAATCATCATTCTTCATATCTGGGGATCATAATATCTTACTAGAGGTTATTCATGATTATTGAGAACTTCGACTATAATAAATTGTATTAAAGTGATGCGAAATATTCATATATACTCATATTCAACTCACGGTGAATCCAAGAGATTACACACAATTGCCAATTATTATTGATTATGATTATAATATTTTCGTAATGACGAAAATAAATATGATTCGATATATTGATTAGATAGTATTTTAATTCTTTAAAATAAAGAATAAATTTTTTGATAATAATACACTAGCACTCGTATCTCAAGAAATATTTTAATTAATTAATATATCATAAATATAATTTATTAATATATGAAAACTTAAAAAATATATATTAGGATATAATAAAATTAATAAATAAGTTATTTATTTATTAGTAATTAAATAAATATTATTAATTACATTAAATCCTAACATTACAAGTGACATAATATGATTTTGTTATGTGTTATATTTTTTTTTAATCTTATCTATCTAATTTTGATTGAATGAAGGATTAAGATTAATTGTTTAATATGATTAAATAATAAGAAAGAAAAATAAATATCTAATATATATATTTATTTTAATTAAGTTTACAAAAGTCAAACTCATATATATATATATATATATATATATATATATATTAATTTGATTAATA
>JAWDEX010183891.1:0-13638 GCA_035221805.1 Trichilia hirta | reverse complement strand
GACACTATCATAAAAGATATTTGTAATAAAAAAGTCAAGGAAAAAGTATCTTACCAATTAAACAAATGGTAAAACAGTAGCACGAAAAGTTTCGTTGCTAACAGACACAGACAGAGCAAAAGTACAAGGCTCAGAGAGTACGAGAATGGCTTAGATACATTAAGAATGTGAAAATAAAAAATAAAAGGCAACTAAGGTTATTTATATTCACCCAGTCAATAACCAAGCGATACAATGTATGCAGATGGTCGCTCTACAAATGGTCAAGAATGAGCCACGTCACATGGGCCTCAAGGGGGCACTCCAGAGCGTTGCACCAATTCAAAAGTAGCCACTAATCCATTTACACGTGGCTATATCACGAGTTACGAGGAGGCACCGTACTTTAATGAAGTTTTTTCAAAAAATAACGGGTAGGAATCAAAGTATCTACATTTAATAAAGGCTGTTGGCTGCTCAAAGTATCAAACTGCTTACGATAAAAAATCGAATTACCTCAGCAAGTCAAAGTTATTCAAATTTTTGTTCTTGCTTTACGATAGTAGAAACTTGAAGAGTTTATGTTGATAATTTTTTTAACCCCAGCTATTGTTAAGTAGGCGATCTGACCCGGCTCCAATTGCCTCAGCATCCCGACCACCATCTTGATTACTAAGGCAACTCAATTTTTTCATTTTAAAAATGGGAGATTCAAATGGGATAGACAGGTATATTTTTCAAAAAATAGCTTGAGCGTCCCATCATATTAAGGGACACCATGCTCTGCAAGCTCCAGGCATTCATTGTACCCCCTAGCCTGACATAGAAGAGTGGTGAAAAGACCTATCAGATGACCATACCTTACGCTGTCTAGTTAAGCTCCCGTTCTCCGATACTCACACGTGTAAAATCCTTATAAACGGTGAAATTGTTACATAAAAAGGGGATTTTTTGAGATGATTTCTTTTGATCATTTTCAACTTGGTGAGAGAAAGAGTTCAACTAAAAAAGATTAGCCCTCCACCATAAACATTTCTTGAATCCAACATCCTGGATCAGTAAATTATTCAAATACTCCTAATTTATTTCTCTCTTTAACTTAGTCTTAGCTGATTTATTAACTTGAGCGTCGGAGTTTATATGTCGGTAATCCGACTTCACTCTTAGTTTATTTTTTCTTCGATTTTAGACAATTCCCCGAAAGTTTCTGTCTGGAGTTAGACATGGTTTTGCACTGCTTCTACATTAATTGCAATAGTAAAATTGTGTTGTGCACTGAATTTTTTGCTCGGGGAGAATTTAGATATCAACAATTGCCTTATGAATTGTTCAACTCGAATATTTCTAGACCATTCGGGATAGTATTAGCGAACTCAGGCAAGGGATTCAGGTCCAGAAACGGGTGCAGGTCGAGCCAAAAATCTTGCTTACTCCAATGTTTCCTTCAATTGGAACCCAGAAAACGTAGTCCTTGAACAATGAAAATCGGGAGCCGCCACTAAAGTGGATAAAATCGGTATTTTCCTCTGCCCGTCGGATGATTGATGAATATAGAAAACACTCGTTGATTAGCCCGCGTAACCTCCAGTTGAGTCTTACGAAAATGTAGTCTAACCAGGTAATTCAATGCCGGGTCGACGGAGAAGATCCACTTAAGGTTAAACTTTTTGTTTACAATCAAGTTTTGAATTTGACAAAGATGATGAATTCGTTGACAAAGGAAGCAGCCGAAGAAATGATGGCGGGAACTGTCAGATAGGCGCTGAAGTTGTTTAAGAGAACTTAATTATTAGCAGAGACCTAGAAGGAAGTGGATATATCATCAACGCCACCGGAGTATGGAACTGGGTAGAAGTAAAGGCGGAGAAATTTTGGGCCCGCTGAGTCAGGTACCACATAGGTGAATTTGGAAGTAAAGATTCTGCAGCCGTGTACGGGACTTGAGATACAGATTGATCCTGTAAGATGCTTTGGATAGAACAGATTTTATAGCAAAGTTATCAGAGGCAAAGGAATTTGGACAGAGCGTCACGCTCGAGCTTCTTCCATCGGATGATGTGGTGTTTGATGATTCCAAGCAATTGTGAAGGATGAAATCGGTCGGGACGCACGGGTACCAAAGAGAAAAAAGTTTCAAAGGAGTAAACAAACGAAGTGAATGGTTTTTCTAGCAAGGCTTCAGTATCATGTCTCCAACAAATTAGGATCGCTACCACTCTTAAAATAAACTGGTGTTATGCTGAAAAAATAATCAACTCTTAAAAAATAACTAAATATTTGATACTTGTACTGTTAAAAATATTACGAATTTTAAAAATGAAGTAATCGTGTTTGATTAATTTTAATATTCAAGTGTTATGATAATGTATAATAATAAGATTACATATGATTAAACTGTTTATATATATTTTTATATTTTTCTAATTCATAATAAAATTTAAAAGAAATGTAAAAAAATTTTAAAAAATATAATTTAATTATATAATAATAAATTATTACACATTTCAAATTTCATAAAAAAATTAACATTCACTAATTGGTTTTCATTTAATTGCACAATTCAATAAAGTTTATAACCAAAAAATACTTTCCAATTGTAACTATGCTCAGGATTAAAATATTGTGGTTTTAAAGTCATAGCCATTATGAAACGAAATTGAAAATAATAAATATTAGTTAAAAATAGAGTAAATCTAACTAAAATTAATAATAACGGATACTTTTTTACTTAATTAAGTTTTAAAATTAAGCAACTATCAAAGATGTCCGTAATTTAATTTTGGTGACTTTTAAGAACAATGTCAGAGTCTTATTTTCTTGTGTTATTAGCTAGTTAGACTCCTTGAGCTGACGAATTTTAAATGAAACCTATTAATTTAATAGGAGCAAACAAAAAATTAATTGATTTATTGCCAACCAAAAACATTCTTTCAATTATTTTGTGCTCAATACACAAATATTTTAAATATATAAATTGGAGTATTGTTAAGTATAATAACTTTGATACAATGTTATATTATTGTCTCGTATTTTATATTTTTATTTTGTAAAATGCAATGTCAATTTTTTAATAAGAATTTTTATTATTTTTAATAACTATTAGTTAATTTCATAATGTTATAGACCCCCTTTTAGTATGATGATAAACATCTCCTATTGTTATCATATGGTCAGGGTTACGTTGAACTCTTTTTTTTCTCTGTCTTTGTCTTGTGATTGAGATAGTGTTAGAGTGTGTGAAATAAGTAAAAAATAAAAAACTTGTGCGAGTAGAGTGGGTGCGTTTAGATTGTGTAAAATGCATAAAAAATAAAATAATTTAATAATGTTAATTAAAAAGACAATGCTTAACAAAAAATTAATAAGTGAGAGCCATTGCTTTAATCCAATGCCTTTTTTCAACACATCCTTAATTCAATAGCTTATATATGTATCGATTTGTATTACATATGATTTTTATGCATGGCTTTACTTTATTAAATATATCAAACGTATCAATCCTAAGAAAAAAAAAATATCCAATATCTGCAAGAAACTGTAGATGGTTTCAATTGTACACCATGTTTGGAAACATGAAGAAAATTGAGAAAAAAGAAGAGAAAGAAATTGAAGAAAGGTTAATGGATTTTATTTCTGAAACAAATCAAAATTATAATACTGGAATTAATTAGTAAATACCAGATGAGAGATAAAAAGAAAAATAATATAATCTTATATATTATGATCATCATTCATAGTCTAGAATAATGACATTTTCTTGCCTTAATGCAATTAATTACAAATTAAAACAAACATCTCACCAACACTGAAGGAAATAAACAGAAGCACCATAAAAAATTTCTTTAAAGATTCTTAATTAAATTTTTTTTTTTCTGAAACTGTAAGTGCATGCATGCACACTTTCTTCATATCGCACGTACGTTCATAGCAGCTTTGATCCTGATCAGCCGCTTTCATGCTTGCAATACTTGTAGTAAGAGCAAGGCCGATGCTCCCCATCTTGGTTGAGCTTACCGCAACCACCATACATGTGTGAACCACAAATCGCTTGTCTCTCCAAGCTCCGATAAGAAATAGCATGCCCATTCAAACCATACAAGATCTTCTCACTCAGACCCGATTCTATCAGATACTCAGCTGCAGTTTCAGCGATGGAATGATCAGCAATCACCTGTGTATTCAACAAAATCAGCAAGAGAATAGCTAGGGAGAAACCGAGGCATCGTCTGCTAATTACTTCATGAGTCATCGCCATCGTTATCATTGTTGGATGCTCTGATTCCATAAACTCTACATAAGAGGGAATAAATTATAGACATGTTGATTCGGATGTCTTTTATTTTTCGTTCCTCAACTTAATTTAGTTGTCTATTTACAAGGAGAGACTTGATTGTCGTTGCAGAAAATTAGGGTAAGATTGAGAAAAATTCAAGTATGAGCTAGTCAATTTCTGTATTGGCAATAATTACTCGGGACCATTAGATTTTTAAAGTTTGTTTCGTACTTTGTAATTATGATTATTTTAAGCCATGAAAAAAAAAAATCTTCAAATAAAGAAATGTGTGTTGATTTTTATGAACTTTTTTTGGTGATAAATTGTAGATTTTTAATTTTCTTTTAGGAAAAAAATTATAGTAGATAAAACAAATCCAAGTGTTGGGTTGGAATTTTAGATTTTAGCTGTTATTATACCTCTAACAACTCGTGTGAGGAAAAGATTAGAAACAAAAGACATCAACAAGAAAAACAATAAAATATATGGGAGAAAATATTAATATATTTTCTATTCATTTATATGATTTTTCTTGTCACCATTGCACATACAATTACAAAGATAACATTTCATATGTACATTTATTACATTCAAGACAGCTCTACAAGTGGAAGAATTCAAATAGCATGCTAAATAATCATTAACATTAATGCTGATAAAGTACAACAAAATTACTATCATATTATATTAATTTATATTTTTAATGATATTTTATTTGGAGTATATAGAACGTGACAAGATCACTGCATAATCAAAAGAGGGTTGTTTTTGTATTTGTCATATTTTGACTTAATTTTTAAAATATATTCACTAAAATATTTAATAAATATATTAAATTTTATGTAATCAATCAGAATCGAAAGATAGAGAAACAAACATATATATATATATATATATATATAAGTATTTTATCTCCATTTTTTTTTATTTTCGACATGTATATAATAAATATATGACGTACATCCGAATTGTTGTTATATCCTAATAATTCTATCTGAAAGGCACGTAAATGGCGTTCTGCCCCTCATGTTTAAGCCATCATATGTTGCTTCCGCTCGCATTTTTCAATAGTACCCCAAAGCCTTCTGGACGTTAGTTTCGTTACATCAAAACGATATTTTTTCCATTTTTTTTTTTCGACATGTATATAATAAATATATGACGTACATCCGAATTGTTGTTATCTCCTAATAATTCTATCTGAAAGGCGCGTAAATGGCATTCTGCCCCTCATGTTTAAGCCATCATATGTTGCTTCCCCTCGCATTTTTCAATAGTACCCCAAAGCCTTCTGGACGTTAGTTTCGTTACATCAAAACGATATTTTTTCAATAAAAAGCCACGATGCGTCAGACTACTGCAGGCACTGAAGTCAAGTATCACACACGGTTGGAGGCCTTGGCCATCGAACATAAACAAAATGACGGAAATACCCTTATATAAGACAAAATTTTAAACAGTGAAAAGCACTCTTTCATTCCCGAGACTAGACGTTGGTTCACTGCATGACGGTGCAAAAAAAAAAAAAATAGATTCCATCCATAAATACCAGCAGCTTCGCCTCACCAAGTCATTTTCACCAATGCCATTCAATCCATCACGAATATTCCAAATACGTAAACTCTGCTCTTCTTTTTGCATTTGTAAGCATACAAACCCTTTTTTCTTCTCTTTTTCTAAATTATCAAACCAATCAATCTCCACCAAGTATTAGACAACAGCAAGGAATTGAAAAGTAATAGATATGCACATCACTGGGAAATCAGTATCATTTACCAATACACAGGCGATGCTTAGGAGAAAACATTGAAGCATCACAAATCTAGCAAACTCATAAGCCACCAGAGAAGCAGTAAGTAATACAAAAATGCAAATGAAAGGGGGGAGTATTCAAGTTCAAAAATAATATTGTCAATGCCGAAGAAAGGTAGGAATAGATACGTTTTAAGTCCCAAAAGAACTCTATCTAGCTATTTTCTTTTGCATGCAGAAGCCTAGCTGTAGCTTTTTTACTTTTAGAAAATCGAATGTCAATGAGTTCAATCTTGATCTACTGTCAAATATTATGAAGAATAGTTTAATACACAATAATGCAATCAATGGAGGACTCACCAAGTTTAAGAACATGGTTTATTAAAGCGATGAAAGAGTTGGTACTAGTGTTGATGGCTTTTACTAATCTTATATTTTTTGACCCTAATTATTATTAAACGAGTGACCTGACTTGGCTCCGATCACCTCGATATCTCGACTGCCATCTTAATTATTGAGGTGACTCAATTTTAATATTTTAAAAACGGGAGAATCAGATGAGAGATGCGGGGGCATTTCTCAAAAAACAGTCTGAGCGTCTTATCACATTAAGAGGCATCTTGTCCTACAAACTGTAAGTATTTATTGCTCTACCCTAGTTCGACATAAAAGAGTGGTGAAAGGACCTATCGAATGACCATGCTATATTTTGCTTAATCAAGCTCCCGTTCTCCGATGCTCACATGTAAAGGCTTTATAAATAGTAAAATCGCTATATAAATAAGGGAACTTTTGGGAAAATCTTTTTCCAACTTTTAAAGAGAATAATAGAGTTCAACTAGCGGTGACCAGCCCTCACTATAAACATTCTCGAACCCAACATCTCGGATTGGTAAATAACTGAAACACTCGTAACTCGTTCTCCTTTTAACTTGGTCTTTGATGATCCACTGACTTGAGCGACAGAGTTTATATGCCGATAATCCCAACTTCACTCTTAGCTCATTCTTTCTAATTTCAGATAGTCCCCTAAGAGTCATTATCCAAAGTTGGATACTACTTTATATGGTCTCTACATCAATCGTAACAGTAAAATCTGTGTGGTGCACTAGATTTTTTGCCTGAAAAAAATTTAGGCATCAACAGCTGATGCCGTCTGTGAAAAATAAGTTAAAAGTTTGAATAAAAAACTTGAAAAGTGTTGTGTGTGAACATGCAGGACATAATCGCAGTCGTCATTTTAAGAAAGTGCAAACAGAGAAGACCAGGGCTCTGTCAGCATTGGTGAAAAGGGAACAACTACAAAATCGTCCGATGAGAATGATGTACAGGATCATTCTATCGCAAATCTTGCCAGTTGAGCGATTACTAGAATCGAAGGACGTGGGTCATGACAGATGAAAAGAGGGCCAACGGAGCATAAAAATGTAAAAAAATAGATAACCAAAAGATACTTGCTTTGGAACATAAAAATCAATAGTTAAAATAAGAGGCTGCGAGATTAAGGACGTTAGTACAGTGACAAAAAGGCAAAGAGAGACACCAAATCATACCAGAGGCCTCGGAGATGAGGACCGACTACCCACAATAGGAAAAGGACTAAAAAGCCCAGTGCCTAATCGAGTGAGCTGTTATCAAGAAAGCTCATTTTATATACCTGCAGAAAAAAAAAGGACAAGGCTGATACCTATGTCAGCATGGGAATAGATGGTTGCGATGAGCTAATAGTATCTGTCACTGCGTGCAGTCCCAAAAGAGACCCAAGAATCGATGTTAAGTCAAGACACACCACAGTAGACCTACGATCGCAACTTAATGAGATCAAATTTAGATATTACAGTGTCCGTTTTGCTAATTTACAGATTATAAAAACTTATTTAAGAAAGATATTGGAGAAAGTCGGGATCGGAGGATCGAAGGCAAGTTTAGTTAAGAATGTCGGGAAAAATTCTAACGCAGAGAAATACGATAACTCTCCTTTCACTAAGGATATATTAGAGTTAGCCATCCTCAAAAAGTTCAAGATGTCGCAGATCATGCCCTATACAGGAAAGACAAATCTCACGCTATATTTGGACATATTTAGGGAAATGATATATATCCAAAGACTAAACAAGCCCTAGATGTGTCGATTGTTCCCGCATATGCTAGAGGAATATATTAGAATATGGTTCAAAAGCTTGCCTAAAGGCACCATTGAGAGTTTGTGGCAGTTAAGCCAAAACTTTGTGGAAGAATTTTAGGGCATCATCGAGATCACTCGTCGTACAAGTGCCTTCTGCTATTATAGCAGGGCCCTATTGAGAGCCTTTAAGATTTTGTATCGAGGTATCATAAGGAGGTAATATAATTAGGGACTTTGCACCACCCGTTCGTATTAAAAAGATTAAGAAGAAGGCTTTAAGTAGAGAGAGAATGGTATACCATTAATAAATGATCAGTTATCACCTATGAGGTCGCTTAAATAGAGCTATTTGATGAGATAGATATAAAGGACCAAGTATTCTTAAGAAAGTAGGAGGAAAAGGTGAACCACCATGAGCGAAATAAGAGAAAACTTTTCTCGAGTGGTGAGATGAGAAAATACGAGCATGTCAATTAGAAGGATAAAGTCGATAGGTATCCTCGATACTCCAGGCAAAAAGACATAGTCAAAAAGCTCGCCTCAGAGAGCTCCATTAGGTGGTCATGTGGGAGAAAGGAGTTTCGCTCAATTGAATATTTTCCTCTCACAAGCCTTACGCTAGGCTAAAAATAATGAACTCTATATGGCAGAGTCGACTCTAATTAGATTTGAGAAGGCTAGCATCTTTAGGGGTCAATTTTACAATTACCATGAGTGCTACAAGCATAGCATCAATAATTATTTTCCTTTGAAGGAACAGATTGATCTTCTGATAAAAAATCGTTACTTGGATCATCTGATGGCTGATCCCTATACTAAGGAGTTCAATCCAACCAAGAAGCATCGGACCATGGTAATATCAAGTGGGCTCACTCTGGCAAGAAATTTAAATTGATCTACGAAAAATTATTCTAAATACTCGTTGTTGAATTCTAATAACGACTTTCATATCATGAATGTTCGAAAAGCGAAGAAATTAAAGGTGGTATCGGTGCTAATCATATTTACTGAGGCAAATGAGGTAGGTGTACACTATCCTTACGATAATGTTCTAATAGTAACAATAGGGGTAGGAGGGAAAAAAGTCAATCGAATCCTCATTACTATAAGAAGCTCAGTCGACATCATCTTCAAAGACACCCTGGATATATTGGACATTGAGGACTTGAGGTTAGGGAATCCAAAATCCGTCTTGCATGATTTTAAGAAATTTTGTGTTATGCCCTTAGATGTGGTGTCTTTGCCAGTGACTATAGGGAACAAGCCCTACCCAAAAATTACCATGACCAAATTTTAGGTGGTGGATCTGCGAATGCCATATTCTGTCATCCTGGGTGGACCATTCCTCCAAGCCACTAAAGCAGTAGAAAGTATACATTACCTAAAACTTAAATTTTGGGTCGACAATGAAATTAGCATAGTGCAACAAAGTTAGAGGAAAGCGCGATCATGTTTTGCAATCTTTTTCAGGCCCATCTATTGCCTTTTCAAGTGATATCAAGATCAGGAGAAGAACCAAGTTGGGAATGACAGTTTGGGACAGAAGGCGACAAATCGACAGGAGAAAAATAAAACTCTATCCTATGACAACTCAGCTATTGAATCCACAGAAGAATTGAAGAATATAACCCTAAAAAAATCGTCCAAATTGGTGCCCATCTCAACCACAATGAGGCATGGTTAATAAAGAAGTGCCTTCGTCAAAATAAGGATATTTTTGCATGGAGCCACAATGAAATGCCTGGAATAAACTCAGAAGTCATCATGCATAAGTTGGAAATGTGGTCCTTGATAAAGCCTGTAAAGCAGAAAAGGAGAATATTTAACCAGGAGAGAAGGTAGGCCATTCGTGATAAAGTAAACAAACTTCTGAGGGCAGAATTCATTAGAAAAGTCCATTATTCTAACTGGATAGCTAATGTAGTCATGGTAAAAAAAATGAGCAAAAATAGAGAATATGTGTTAATTTTATCGACTTGAATAAAGCATGCCCAAAGGACAGCTTTTCCCTGCCTCGAATTAACTAGTGGGTGGACCTACGATCGGGCATCAGCTATTAACTTTTATGGATGCTTTCTTTAAATATAACCAAATAACCATCCCTCTGCCTAATGAGAAAAAGACTTCCTTTGTCACTGATCAAAGGTTATATTACTATCGAGTGATGCCATTTGGGTTAAAAAATACTGGGGTAACCTTCTAACGATTGGTAAATTAGGTATTCAAGCTTTTCATAGGTTCATCCATAAAAGTTTATGTGGATGACATTATCACTAAATTAAAAGAAAGGCATGCTCACATCAGACATCTGAAAGAAACTTTCGCTCTTTTAAAAAAATACAACATAAAGTTAAACCCAAAAAAGTGTGCTTTTGGTGTTAGCTTGAGAAAATACTTAGAATTTATCATGAGTGTGCATAGCATAGAGGCCAATCCTCAGAAGATTAAGTCAATTCTGGAGTTGAAGTCACCTTTCACAGTGAAAGAGATACAGATTCTTGCCAGAAAGGTCATTGCTCTTCATAGATTCATCTCAAAAGCAATCGATAAGTGTTTTAGACTTTTCCAGTTCATTAAAAGAGGAAAAATGATAGAATAGATGACAGAATATGAGGCCAGCTTTTAAGAGTTAAAATAATATCTTGCCACGATTCTTGTACTGACAAGCCCGAGGCAGGGAGAAATTTAATACCTATATCTAGCTATGAGTGACCATATCATCAGCATCACCTTAACAAAGAAAGATGCAAACAAGATACAAAAACTGATTTATTATGTAAGTAAATCATTTTTTGATGCAAAAAATAGGTATTTAGAGCTGAAAAAGTTAGCGATTGCCTTGGTCACCGCTATTAAAAAGCTTTGTTCATACTTTTAAGCACATTTTATCATCGTCCTCACTAACTAGCCCTTCAGACAAATATTACATCGACCGATCTATCAAAAAAATTGGTCAAATAGAGCATCGAATTAAGTGAATTCGATATAAAATTTAAGCTATGAAAGGCCATCAAAGGACAAGTTCTGGCTAACTTTATTGTCGAACACACTGTCTCAAAATCCTTACTAGTTAGATAACCCCATGATGCTAGAAAGGGAGATGAGCAATTGCCTTACCTGCCCAGGTCTTAGAAAGTTTTCATCGACGAGGACTCGAATACTCAGGGTTATCAAGCAAAAATTATACTTGAAAGTCCTAAGGGTGAGAAAATCATGAGCGCACTTCAGTTTGAGTTTCTCGCTACCAATAATGAAGTCGAGTATAAAGCTTTTTTGGCTGGACTTCGAATAGCTCTCCTACTTGGTGCTGATGATATTGAAGTAAAGAGGAATTTATAGCTTGTGATACAATAAGTAAATGGTCAATTTTATGCAATCGAAGTGAATATATAACTTTACCTTACACTGGTCCATGAATAAATAAAAAAATTTCGCCGAGTCAAAGTGTAGGAAGTTCCCAGAGCCAAAAATTTTTGAGCTAATACTCTTTCTAAACTGGCATCCACATTCTATAAGAAGGCTCCCACGCTAATACCAATAGCCATTTTAGCCAAAAAAAAGTATAGAGGAAGATGCCTGCCCAAGGCAACTACTCACTGTACGAGACATTTCTTCTTAGATAACCCCCCTTAAAGTTATATCTGTAAGAAGGGAGAGTGCCAAAGGTTGAGAAACAGGCTCGTAGGATTAAGAATCAAGTAGCTCAGTATGTCATTATTGAAGGCATACTTTACCAACGCGGTTATGGTTCACCTTACTTGAGATGTCTAGGCGAAGACAAGACAGACTTAGTGTTATAAGAAGTCCATGAAAGTTTTTGTGGTAACCACAGAGGTGGACAAGCTGTAGCCTATAAAATCCTGAGATAAGGGTACTATTGGCCTATCCTCCTTGGAGACACAGTCAAAATGATAAAGAAATATCGAGATTGTCAATTGCACGACTCTACCATCAACCAATCATCGAAGAGGCTTATTACTCTGATAATTCCCTGGCTATTTGTACAGTGAAGGCTCGATTTGATTGACCCATTGCCTATCGGACGAGCCCAGATAAAATTTACCATAGTCGCCGTGGACTAATTCACAAAGCGGATAGAGGCTGAGCCTTTGGCTTTAATAACCAAAAAGAAGACTAT
Source organism: Trichilia hirta (assembly GCA_035221805.1). Classification (NCBI taxonomy): domain Eukaryota; kingdom Viridiplantae; phylum Streptophyta; class Magnoliopsida; order Sapindales; family Meliaceae; genus Trichilia; species Trichilia hirta. The sequence goes on along the minus strand of JAWDEX010183891.1, from coordinate 1,371 downwards.
TGTATTTGTAAAAAATTACCTGATTTATTGCTTCAATATCCTCAGGGTTATAATAATGAATAACAAAAAGTAATTTAAAAATGCTAGCTTCCAAAGTTTCTGCGATGAGCTAAATATCAATTTACAGTTCGCCTCTCCTGCTCATTCTAAGACTAATGGACAAGTTAAGACTGCAAACAAATTAATCAGATAACTATTAAAGAAGAAGCTAGGGACCATAAAGAAGGCTAGGTAGATGAATTGTTGCAGGTGTTGTAGTCCCTTAGGATGACCCCCAAAATGACAATGGGTAAAACCCTATTTAGCCTCGCCTATGGTGACAAAAATAAGAACTCTAAACTTTCGAGTCAAATATTTTGATAAGGTTCATAATGAATAATTAAGGCGACTCGAGTTGGATCTGTTAAAAAAGCGATGAGATCTTGTCGTAATAAAAATAGTTGGCTACTAAAATAAAATATCTCGGTTCTATGATAGGAAAGTCTGACCCTAAAAATTGTATCGATGATTTGATTGTTAAGCAAACTAGGTCCAATAATTAGTTTCTTGAGAATGGCGCACTAAGGTCGAATTAGGAAGGATCATACTAGATTATAGATATAAGACAACCTGGGGTCTACAAACTGCAATACTTCGACGGACGAAGTGTCAAAAAGCCATAAAATACCGAGCTATTAAAATTGTATTACCCTTGATAATTGTGTTTTATTTAAATAAAATCATTAACTCCATGATTACTATTTCAACATCAATTTAGATTTGCATCTACTTTGATTGCTTTATTATGCTTATATGCCACGATTATAGAAAAAGAAAATGATTCTTGTTGACAATTTATTTCTACGACACTACTTGAATCTATTTGATTTTAGTAATTGCTCTACTGCAATAATAAAGTTGTTACTTCTTTCACTCCGATAATTGGTTGTTTGGAATAACTTTGATAAACTCGAGATCGATAATTTTTATCTACTTGTGGCTCTACTTCGATCAACTCAGGATCAATAATTTTTATCTACTTATAACCGTACTTCAATTAACTCAACATTGGTAATTTTTATCTACTTGTGACCCTACTTCGATCAACTCGAGATTGGTAATTTTTATTTACTTGTGACCCTATTTCGATCAACTCGAGATCAATAATTTTTATCTACTTACAACCCTACTTTGGTCAACTCGGGATCGACAATTTTAATCTATTTGTGACTTTACTTTAATCAACTCGAGATCAATAATTTTTATCTACTTATTCAACATCGGTCCAACGAATATGAGATTGATAAATTTATCTACCTATTCGACATCGCTCCAATGAATATGAGATCGATAATTTTTTATCTACTTATTCAAAAATCGCTCTAACGAATA
>JAWDEX010183850.1:0-13644 GCA_035221805.1 Trichilia hirta | reverse complement strand
TTTTGAAAAAACTAAGACAATAGAATATTTCTAATATTCTCCGTTCTCTTAGTAAAAATTGTAAATAAGGGTAAATTTAAAAAATTAAAATTTAAGATCAATAATTTTGATAACCATTTTTTTTTAAGAAAATTGTAGGCTGCCTAACACCTTCCTTACAATTAACCAACCCCCCAAACTTGAAATCTAATAATTATTTTAGGTGATCTATCTCATCATTATTTAAATAGATGGTGACTCTATTTTTTACGTTCAGATTTTAAATGACATCAACAACCACCTCATTAATAATAGAATCAATAATATTCACCATACAACATGAATCCTCAAGTGATGGGCATTTTAATACTTGGAAGATATTAAATTCTTATTTCTTATTATGTACGTTCAAAGTTAATTTCCTTTACTTAACATTTATTAGTTCCCCTTCCATAACTAAGAAAAGTCTCCTTAGAATAATATGTATCTCTGCATCTTCTTTTATCTCTAATATAATAAAATTAGTAGGAAATTACAACTTTCCATTCCTTTACCAAGATGTCCTTAATTACCCCAAGTGGGTATTTGCTAATGCCTAATTTACCAATGAAGTAAAGAATAGTAAAACTCCAAAATCCTTTAACTTAGAAAGTAGTTTATTTTAAAAAATTGAACTACACTCCTTAGTCAAAGATACTTTAACATACTCTTTAAGTTTCATTTTATTGGACATGATCTCCTTCAGAAACTTTGCACAAAATGGAATTTGAGTGAGTGCTCCAATAAATGGAATGTTAATTTCCATTTTCTTAAAAATTTCTGAAAGCCTTTCAAAACTCTTTCCATCACCTCTTCCTTTTAACCTTTAAGAAAATGGGATTAATGGCATATATGGTGGTTTGTTAGCTTTTGTTGTTTACTTTTCGTTATATTGCTTCTTGGTTCAAATAGAGTATTTCCCAATGAACTTTTTATTCATTGACACCTTTTAGTTGATTGGTCTTCTAAATCTCTCCCATTTCTTGGGGTAATAGTAATGGCTTTTTCTTTTGGATTCACCTTTATAGTAATAAGTAGTTTCATGATCTCTCCCAGTTGATACCTTGGCCAATTAGCCAACACAAACTTCTACATTATGAATAGATCTCGATTAGTTTGCATCACTTAATCTATCTTTGTGTCTAGTTTCTTTATGATAGTATCTTAATTTTGTAATATATTTCATCAACTGGTCCTTTAATGGTGCTTTCTTTTTAGGATTTGACATTTGTTGAGGTTATGGTTGATGCTGGGGTTGGTATGGTGGTTTCTATGGTTGGAAATCGTGTGGTCTCTATTACCTTGTAGCATTTGGATCCTTCAAAGAGAAATTGGGATGATTTCTCCAACCCCAACGATATATGTTCAAAAATGGTTTAATCCTTGGCTAGTTCCTTTCAAAGGCTCCCATAAATTTGACATCCTTATCCTAATATACTAGGACTTCCTCTTTTATGCATTGATTGGCATAGTGGCCAACTATCCCATAACTAGTGCACTAAGCTCTTATTAGTTGTTACTAAGTCAAAAGTATTTTGACTGGTTTGGTAAAGTTAGCAATTTGCATAGTCACGCCAGTTTGTGAAGACACCTCATGAACACTAATTTTCACCCTCTTATTGCATTTTATTGGGAACTAGAGCTAACATCTCATGGATATCATAGACCCTTTCAACTATTTTGTCTTATAAATAGCCATATGCAATAGTATTAACCAAAGTTTAACAAGTAACAGTTAGACCATTTTAAAAAAATTACACCTATAAAGGCAAAGAGAACTGATGATGGGAGCATTGAATAAGCAATAGCTTAAAGCAATCCTAAGCCTTATAAAATGATTCAATTGCTATTTGTTAAAAAGAACAAATCTTGTGTCGAAGTTTAGCTATCTTTTAAGGCAAGTAAAATTTGGTTATAAACTAATTGTAGACCTCTTTCCAATTGTCCAATGATCCCTTGGAAGGTTGATAAGCCAAGATTTTTCTTTATCCTTCAATACGTACGGGAAACATCACAATCTCATATAGTTCTCTTGCATTTCATTCAATGAAAAGGTTTGAATGGTGCTTTAGAATTTTTGAATGAAATTTAATGGGTCCTTGGTAGCCATCCTATGAAATGATGGTAGCATGTTAAAGTAAAATGCTTTAAGTTCATAATTTCTTACTACATCACTCTATCAAATGCAAGGTGGCAATGCTTTAATTATCGGTCTTTGATACTTCTTCAAACTCACTCTTACTGGTGGGTTCATCTGTTCAGTTTGATTATTTTCTATTTTTGCTCTTTTTTTGGCTCTACTAGTTCTATAGGTTTGTGTGATTTCTAGATTGAAAGGTAGTATATCTGTACTACTATAACTTTTGAATCTTAACAAATGCATAAACTACCTCAAAATCAAATAATAGGAAAGAAGTAAAATAAATAAAAATGAAATTACTGTATTCAATAACTTCGATCACAATTAGACGTCATATCCCAACAACGATGTAAAAGACTTTATCAATGATTTTTGCAAATGCACAATATCAATCACAGCACTAAAATCTTGGAAGAATTCTGGGGTGTCGAACCCTTAGTAATGAAAATCTAATTGTAATTTGAAGATATTGAATAAAAAACAAGAAATTAAATTTGGTTTCATTGCTAACAAGAAACTAAAATTCTAAAACTATTAAGACAACAAACTAGTTTGTTTTCAATAAAAAAGGAATGCCAAGGATCCACCGTTCACCAACTAAGGATTCCTAATTTGAATTCAAGAATAGTTGCAGTTATAAATAATAATTAATCTAATTATCAACCCAATTTCTATCGAGCTGTTAAGATTGTAATTAAATTAATAATAATTACTCGTCAGTTTCTTAATTATTAGCTAAGTCCAATAAGATTTATGATTAATTTTTATGTAGCCGTACAAACAATCAAGATATATGTCTATTCCTAATCACCTATATTTATTTTTCTAGCTCATAGTTTATATTTCTTTTGTTGGTGCTTCACATAAACCCTAAAACTATTTATATGATAGCCAATTAGGGAAATATCAATATAATGAAGGAAAATAAACCATAATATTATAATTGAAAGAATTCAAACTAAATAAACCATTTAAGAAAATATAATCCCTAGCTAGGTTATAACTTTTCAACCTAGTTAGAGATTTAGCTATCCATAACAAAATTCAAACTCAGTTATTTAATTAAGAATATGCTTAAATCCAAAGAAAAGAAATAAAAGATGAAAAAAAGTTGATTTTCTTTAGTTTCTTCAATCTGCTGTCATCCTGCTTCTAAAGAAAAGCGCTTCATATGGTTTTCTTCAATTCCAAAACAAATCCTACTCCAAGTAGGAAAAGGAATTTTCCCATTATTCTAGTGCACTTCTGGCCCCTCCTTCCTGCATCCAGTGTCGAACACAAATCCCGACCACAACTGGCTCCTACGTACCCATGACCGGTGCTGGTTTCTTTCCCCGCGGAGAATCGGCTCTGATTTCTTCTACCTCTGACTTCGGTTTTGCATTTTAGGACATTTCTTCTGACTCTAGTTCGATATCTTGGACAAGTCTTCAAATGAACTTCTATCTACAATTTTTCACTTGTTCTTCGCTCTCGGAGTACCTGTTTTTATTAATTGATTAAATAAATCTTGCAATGCACCACAAAATAAAACACGAACAGGTGGATTATTCTTGATTTTAATCACAACATAAATCAAACGCAGTCAGAATAATTTCCATATTTTTGTAAATATTACTTAAGAATTTGGTTTATCAACCTGTTGCACACAGAGGATGCCAATGGCCATTGCACCTCCATTAACATTGATCTTTTCTGGATGAAGTCCCAGCTTGTTACACCAATTTACTAATTCGGATGAAAAGGCCTGCATAATAAGCAACAGAACTTACATTTGGAACGCAATTTCTTCATTTGTTTAGCACTTTCATATCGTAAGAGGAACTACTACTGGGGCCTTTAAGTCCAACTGGATAAGGGCCGGGCGGAAGAGGATGTCGGTTTAGAGAGGCTGTTCGGAGATTAAAAAATTTTATAGTCCCTGAGTTTTACTTGAAACCCTGAGGATCAAAGAGTGGTAAATAGATAGATATGACTATTGATTTTAGGAAGTTCACTTAATTAAATATTGGTGGTATTAAAGTTTTTATTTACTTTTTGTGTGATTAATAAATTACCTAAAAACAGTGTGATATAAAATAGAGAAAGGGGGATTTATATGCATCATGATTTTTACTCTGAATATTCCACTTTTAATAAAATATATTATTAAAATTTTTTTTAATATAAATTATTATTAAGGATCTTATAATTTAAATATAAAAAAGAATATTGATTTTAACACAGATCGAAACACGAAACACAACTAATTATAATTTTTTATTTTAAACACTCAATTTTTATTTTTTTTTATATTTTACTTTAATATCAAATCAATTCATTATAATTTTCTTACGATCAACTCGAGAAGAAGGAAATTGAATTTTGTTTACGGCTGCTGAAGCTTAATAGACGCAGCTACATTTATGTAGCAAATCATAAAGCATGAAGAACTGCAGCCTATTAAACAATTAAACAGCTGAGTAGAATTATTTACGCATTGTAAATGAGTAATTATTGGTTTGAAAACAAGAGTAGCAAAGGAAAAAAAAGTAATGTACTTCATTGACAGTGGTAATGTTGTATAACAAAAAACTTGAATGAAGTAGTTTGAGCTAATTTCTACATAACACAATGGTTGACATATGGAAGACGAATCTCCGGCTGAATGAAGTCCTTTCCACTGAGAAGCTTTCCCACAATATACTTGTTTGCCTCCTCAGTGAGATGAAACCCGTCTTCTTGAAACAAGCGTAATCTGTGATTATTATTTGAATTTTCGCGAAGAAGAGCCATGAAGGAGTTGTAATAATCAGCGTATAAGATCTCTGCATAAGAAGGAATTTCCCCAAGTTCAGCAACAGTCCTGGAATGACTGGAAGAACCTAGTGACTGTGCCTCAGAAATAGCCTGCTTGAATTGATCGTTGTGGTTCTTAGCCAAATTGTTGAGTCCTATATGGCAGTTGTGGGCATCAAAATCGACGGGATTAACGTTGTGAAGTAAAGAAACATATCCTGGGAGACATCCCAATGGCAACATTCCGGGAATTAAAATCTTGGACATGCCAACTTTTCTCATTTCCTTTAACAACTCTTCAATGTTTTTGTTTATACGTGGTGTGTATTCTTCAACTTCTTGGATGGATTTCCCGTTCAAGAATGAATACCTGTAGTCATTGCTTCCAAAATCGACCATGAACAAAGCCATCTTAAATTTCTGCCGACACTGGAGACGACCCGAGCAGATTAGGTCGAGATACTTGCCCATAGAAAACAGCTGTGCATTTATGGAGTCCGTGGAGTAGTCTGATGGAACTTGTATTCCTTTTTCTTCAACAAAGAATTTTGTCATAGCGATGGCATTTTCAGTAGCGAAACTTACGCGTATAAACTTCTGGAGAAGGAAGATGGAATGCAGATGCCAGTTGATCGATCGTGGTTGAACCGGGAGAAGAATCTCTGACGCCCAATCTGAATCAAAAGGGCATCCTTTCACGTTTGGATCAGCGAGAGTGATCCCAAAGAGATATGATAACAAGACTACTTCGATCATTAAACTCTCCATGAGGAATGAACTTCAAGGGAATTATTTGGCGGTAAAAGATAGAATATTTTGTTCCGGAATGAGTATGAAGGGAGAGAATGGAGTTATGAATCCTTCATTAACAAGGAAAATCATCCAAATTCCATCTTAATTAGGAAATTTCATAGTCTAAACTCATTAGGAAATATAAAAATAACAGAGTTCTATTCCTATTGAAACTCTATTTTTGCTTTCCTATTGAATGGAGGTCAATCATGATATCCTTAACAACTTGCATGATAAGAATTATTAATGATAGATTTATGAAAATTAAATCTACGATTATATTATTTTTAGTTTTTTTCATTTCTATTTTTTAATTTTATAAATAAAGTCTTGTAAATTAATAGATTTTAAATTAATAAACTGAAATACAATTTATAATCGTCTCAAAAATTTATTTACTAGGCTCGTACATCCTTTTATTTTGATGTATATTTTGTTTAAGATGGAGTAAGATTGTAGAAATACTACTTACTTGATAAATAGAAGTTCACTTAACTAAATATTGGTGGTATTAAATTTTTTATTTACTTTTGTCAATTAGAGAGTTATCAAAAATTAGTGCGATGTAAAACAAAGAATGGTGGATCTATCTGCATCCTAATTTCTACTCTAAATACTGTGTTTCAACAAAAGATACTATTTCAAAAATATTCTTAATATTAATTATTGTTAAAAGTAATATAATTTAAATATAAAAAAAAAATATTACATTTTAACATCCATCCAAATACAAAACACACCAGTTATAATTTTTTATTTTAAACGTTTAATTTTTTTTCATTTTAATATCAAATCAATTCATTATAAGTTTTTGAGGATCAACTCAAGAAGAAAAAAATTGATTTTTGAAAGAATTCAAACAGTCTAAAGATACTTTTTTTACATATTAAATTTATATTTTATGAATTATTTGAAACGAGGTTTATGAAATTATCCCAGATTATAAGTATATCTTTTGCATTTTAATCAATTATACTTTCGTAACCTTTAGCTTTTTTTATGTTTTTACATATTCAAGTTCTATTTAAATATTTTAAGAGAACAATCAAATTTAAAATTAAATAAAGAATTATATGTTTTATAATATGATTATATTTATTTGTAATTTATAAAGTAATTTATTGAATTAATTGCCATATTATTACTGGGAATTTGAAGATGTTTATGCGAATTTACAGCAATATTTTAGCCTTTTGCTATAATTTTGACGGTACAGATTATTGTTTGGAATTTTCAAATTTCTTTTCGATCTCGTTTCGATTATTTTTTTTAATTATAGTATGCATTAATTAGTTAGCTGATGCTGTAACTCTTTTACTATTGTTATTGATTAAAAAAATCAATTAGAGTACCTTTGGCTGGACGAAATGGAATGCTAAGAAATAAGAATGAGAATGGAAATAAACAAAAAATCTGTTTGGTATACACTATAAAATAAGAATGTCCATTCCTTAGAGAATGACCATTCGATCAAATGGCAAAATCTCCATTCCCCAACAAAAGCTGAGGAACGGACCATTCCATTATTCACGAATTGGATTTATGACAAAATTATCCTTATTATTTTTTCTATATTTCAAAATTATTATGTTATTAAAAAAATAAATAAATCAAGACTTTAAACCCTAATCAACCTTTTTCTTTTACTCTACTGCCGTTGATGAGATTATCATTGTAGTCTAGAGTTTGCTTTAGAAGTATGAATTTTTGTCTTCATTCATTTGAATTGCTTTTACCTTTTGAAAAGACAAAACAAAAATAATTGAATCAGTTTTAACTGAATTATAATTTTTTTGTGCTATTGAAAAATAAATTGATTGCACTATTACTAAATATCACATGAACACTCGTAATTTTTATTTCTCTTAACCTGTCAAATATAATTTTTTTCATGTTATGTACGTTATAAATTGTGCTTGCTACCTATTGAGTTAATTAATTCATTACATGTCTATTTTTTTCACACAGCAATGCATGCCACATCCCAAAATCTGTAAAATATAACCGACAAGAGACGAGGTTGGCCTCATCTCTTTGAACCTCTATTAACATGTAAATTATAGATTTAACTCTTGTAATCTGTTATATACAGATTATACATATGGATAAAGGACTTGACCCAATAACTAAAGGAACAATACATAAATAACTAACTTCATACATTTAAAAGAGATACAAAACTTAATATCTAAAACATACATATACTGAACTTAACATATTTACATAACCTATTTACATATCTCAGCATACATAGCAGGCTAAATTGTCCAATCTTATAATAACTATGCATAAACAGACCCAAACCCTAATGGCTATACTCCAACATCCACTCCATCCACTCCATATACATACATACATATGCATACATATATGTATGTATGTATGTATGTATGTATGTATGTATGTATGTATGTACGAGCGCTCGTGCATGCAGTGTGCATGATATATAGATAAGTATGAGATAATATTTATAATGAGTGTATGTAGTTTTGTCCCTAAGGACTATCACGATGATTTACATGATATATGCGTGTTTGTGATATGTGTGTGTATGATGCATATGTCATGTCTGGTGTCCATGTCCAAAGCTAAGCACTTGACTAGATAAAAGGATGGTCTATACCCAGGACTACGTATATGACTAGGTGGAGGGACGATACTGGATCCATAGATCAGTGCTACAGCATTTTTTTCTTTAAATGCATATAATGTAATAGCACACACAAATGCATACAATCATAATATATATATAGTAATCATTTCATAAGACATTCCAACCACATTAAATGTCATATACATATTGTGAGACCCGATCCAACACTCGGCAATGATATTGTCTGCTTTGACCCAACCCTTGGGGCCTTACATTTTTGTTCTTAGTAATGGGTTAATATGAGAACTTTTTAATTTTTAAGAGGTCACCCATCTTGGTATTACTCTCACCTAAACACACTTAATTACAAAATTCTTGAAAATAAACTAATACCCATCTCAAAAGGTCTTATTGACATATTAGTTTCAACTCTACTTATATGGACCAAGAACTTTCTCTCCCATTTCAATATAAGACTTGCTCCTACCCTCATAACTATCTTAAAGCCTTCCAGAGCCACTCTTTGGTTAGACACTCTCAACCTAGTATCGCTCTTTATCCTCTAGGACTGAGACATTACAAGCCCATCAACTTTTGTTTGACTCATTCTCAAGCTCACAATCATACCAGAGAAGGGTTAGCTCAATACTATACTATAAAATCTATTCTAATACTTGTAAATGATATTATCCTCTTTGGATCAATCCTTAGAGTCTCACGATTTTATTTTTGGTAATGGGTTAATACAAAAACTTCTCAAGAGGCTACCCATCTTGGTACTGCTCTCACTGAAGTACGCTTAACTATAAAGTTTTTAGGAATAAACTACCACACATCATAAAAGGCCTCATTACATATTCATTCTAACTCTACTTATATAGACCAGGAACTTTCTCTTTTATTTCAATATAGGACTTGCTCCTACCCCTACAGCCATCCTAAAGCTCGCTAGAAGCCACTTTTTGCTCCAGCACTCTCACCCTGATGCCACTTTCTACCCTTTATGTTAGGTATGTTACATATACAATCTTATAATATCCATAAAATACTTATCTCAATAAGTATTTTTAGTTCATCTTATATCAACATACAAATTGTCACCATTTTATAATGCTTTTCTTAATTATAATGCACTAATATACATATTAGAGCTATCTCATGACGCTCTTTAATTCCTTTCATACAAACATACATATCCAAACTAATTCTCTCTTGTGATGCTTATCTAATCATAATTCTTTAATATACAAACTTTAATTTATAAGGTATTATTAGTCAAAAGATTTAACACGCATATTAACTCATAAGTAACATCACATATAAGGATTATATATCATGAAGTTTCTCTGGTGTTCTTAAGGACATGATCATATTTCATTCATACACATATAAATATAAACATAGCATAAAAAGCATCAAGAACATACGATTACTTTCACTCACTAGTAAACATATTACAACCTTTTTAATTTTGTATACATATGTCTCTATTTTAGCATAGCTTTTGAGATTGTAAATAAAACATAATTGGTCATACTCACATGTAAAACTTTTTAAAATTCTCAACATACTTAAAAGTCTTGAATTTTCTTACACACACACATATTTGTGTGTGCGTCTGTGCATATATATATACATGAAAAGTATTTTTAAAGTTTTCATAAAGAATTAACTACTGAAATAAAAAACAACTAATGATCCACTCAATGTCGCAAGAAAGGTCCACACTCCCTAAAATTCCTCTACGCTATTCAATTTTCTAATTTGCAAATCCGATGCTTAAAGACATAAATCAACATTTATCTTATTGAAGAAACTTTATAGCTAATTATCACTTGCTACATTTCTAATTTTTAGCTATTTAGCCACCAAACAATTAAATATAACATATAATCATTCATTTCAAACTTAACTAATCTCAAACAAGCTTAATTGAAAATTTTTTTGAAATAAATAGTAACTCTTGTAATGAATAATAACTTATTCCTAAAATCAATCAAAATATAAAAATTAATGCATTAGCGAGACTGAGAGTCTTATTGAAGGGTTAATTTAACCCCTAGATGCTTCAATCATGAGCAATCGTAAAAAATCTCAAATTATAAATAATAACTCCACTCTCCTCTCTCTTAATTTTTGACCAAATTGATCAAACAAAGTTCTTAAAGTGTATATTATGTTAAGTATGTGTGATTGGCAGCAAGAAATAAAACTTTAATCTATCATAAAATGAATGAATAAAAGAAAATGAAAGGGAGCTTAAAATGAAGAAAATGAAATATATGAGGAAGAAAGCATTCTAAAAAAAAAAAAAGGAGAATCATTTAGCTTCTTTTAGTCTCAAACATGAGTTAATGAATGAGGAAATATCATTTGCCTTGGAAGAATTGAAAAGGATGGAGAAAATAAAGTTGAAAGGTTAAATATTACATTTCACTACCTTTTTGCACATTTGCTCTATTCTAAGCTTTGATTCTTTTTCATATGACCTCAAATTTTAATCAAATTTATTTTTTAGAATCCTTTTTTTGGTAGAAGCAAACGACTCATTAATTGAATTTTCTAATCAATGAAAATTTATGTTTGAAGATCAAGTGCGTGATTGAGATTTAAAGAAAATTTTTTCAAACTCATTCCATTTCATTCAAATCTTCTCAAAACACATATTGAAATCAATATGGGTCAAATAATCACTACTTAAACCTAAACATAAAATTTTTCAAAATAATAAAAATGCCCTTCTATGTTAATTTATCAAAATACCCCTAAATCAAGATATGGGGTATTACAACAGACCATTTGCAAAAACTGGGATTCTTACTACATTAGCTTTGTGGTTGCATATTATGAATGTTATAAACTCATTTATTCTTAGTATTTATTCTGTCACTACTTTGCATAGACAGTGTGTTAGGAATAAGTCGTATTATTTTGAACCTTTTTACTAAGCAAGCTCATCTTAGGAATTTAGTTTATTCAAGTGACATTACATATATTAATTAAATTACTATAAATAAGTTAACCTTTGACAAACTTCACTAAATGCTTGACACTTTAAGTGGGTTAAAGCCTATATAAAAATATGTTAGTAGACGAGCAAGTAGCATTTTTTTGCATATTCTTGCTCATCATGTCAAAAATAAAGTCATTAAATTTAATTTTGGGAGATTGGGGGAGACTAATAGCAAGCATTTTAACTTATTACTAAATATTGTCATCCCCTATTTCACACTAATTGTAACATGCAAATTTTACCTGCAAATGTACAGTGTAAGGTTATAACCTAGGGTAATTAGCTTATCGTATCCTCACGAAAGTTTGTAAAAATCTATTAATTCCTACAAGTGAACTAACTTTAAATTTTATCTAAGAAATAATAGCAAAGAAAATTAACTTTAATTAGAATTTAAATAATCAAACTATAAAATAAAATAACTAATACAATACCTTTGAGATTGAAATCCAAGTTAGATTAACCTAGAGAATTGATTTTGTTTATTATATATACTCTATTTTAAATGCTCCCTTAATCTTTTTATAGAATTGTGTTTATAAAACAAGAAGTTATGCACTCAACTCCCTCTCCCAAGCTAAACGATTTTATTTTGAAACTTATTTGTAACATCCCTATCATAAATTAAATAACAAAATGCATGAAGTATAAGTCTATTCTATGTGCTTTGTAGGGGTTTAACTATTTTTCAGCTAATTGATAAACCTAGTCATATTGTTCATGGTCCAATTCAAATTCTACTCTCCCAAGTGCAAGAATTCAAATTTAAATCGTTCAAACTGTGGCCAAATACATGAAAGCATTAAGTATAGAAACAATATGAATAAATAACCATTCTTTCATTAATCAAAAGTTCATAGCATAAAAAATAGATTTAACAATTAAATTACATTAATCCTTTAGTTAAAAAGTTTAACCTAACATATTTTGAATGAAAATAACATCTGTAAATATAGAATTCATGGCTACAAATTAACAAAATTGAAAATACAAAGAAAGAGATAGAAGAACTCAGAATTTCTTCACTTCAATCTTCAATCTTTAATCTTGTGTTGTAATTTTATGTTTCTAGACTTGAAATTTGTGTTTTGAGTGTGAAAAAGTCTTTCCCTCATCTTAGAAAACAACTCCCTTTTTTATATAATACCAAACCCTAAAGAAACAAGGAAAAATGGCGCCTAAATGAAAGAATAACATAGAGAAACAGAGGGGCTGGCACTGTGATATATACTATACTCATTGTAGTGCCAAACATTCTATTTTTTGGTTTGTTTTGGTGCTTAAATGAGCATACTACACACTGCAATGCCAATTATTCTATTTTTGTGCATGACATTTAACTTTCAGCTCTACTTTGATAGCTTTAATGTCTTTATGCTCTAAGTTCTTTATGAAAGTTTTAGTATTCTTTGTTAGATTTCTGATGCAACTGAAATCACTTCATTTTAATGTTGTTACTCTGAGTTATAGTCATTTTATTGAATGGTGTTCATGTCTCAAGCGCACCTAAAAACCATATTTGCGAGCTCCATTTTGGGGGACCAAATAATCTTCAAATTAGGCTTGTGAGTACTCTATAGAAAGCTTGACTTATCTATTACAACTTCTTAAAAAACCACATTTCAATTTAAGATCTGTGAAAATACCAAAAATTTCCTTGAATCTTTAAAAGTTAGTATGGCTTTTGCATAACATTTCCTTCCTTTGATAAGCTTGCATTTTTTACTTGACAATCTTTTAAATACCATTCAAAAGGCCACAAAATCTTGATATTTCATCATATTTCTTAAATAATATGATAAATTTATTACCTACACAAAAGCAAATGAGAAAAATATAAAAGCACTAATAAAAATACTTGAAATTATACAAAATCTTAACTGAAAAATGAGTGATAAAATCACTCATTAGGTTTATGTATTAAATAGTTTAACAAGGTTATAAGCTTGATAAAATAACTTAAATATAACTTATGATAAGTTATATTATTCTATTTATACTTAGATATAAAATAGAATTAAAAAAATAAATGGTCAAATTTAGTTTGATCGAATTAGGGGCTAAATGTCATAAAACTAAAGTTTTAGGGTCATTGTGATATTTTGCATTTTTAATTGGGAAGCTTGCTCCATAAGATTTGGATCCATTAATCTTTAACTAAAGGACCAAGGGTAATTAAGTAAATATAAGAATCTAGCATGCAAATTTTTCTAAGAATTGAATATAAAATGAATACAATTTAAACTTTTCATAAATGATATTGTGAGACTCAGTCTAATACTTGTTAATAATACTGTCCGCTTTAGTCTA
>JAWDEX010183829.1:0-13645 GCA_035221805.1 Trichilia hirta | reverse complement strand
GAATGCTGGATCAAATGGGCATGTAAGTATAACTCTATATATAAAGATAGCATTAGGAATTCCGAGGACTGCAGGTGGAGCAGCTTATATGAATGCTGGATCAAATGGGCATGTAAGTATAACTCTATATATAAAGATACAGATTATTTGGAACCTGTAGCCAATCAGTGGCTGACTAAGTTACTTGTTTTGGCTTTGATAGGAGGTAGCTGATGTCATTGATAGTGTCGATATTGTTACAGTCAAAGGCAAGCTTCAGACACTTGATAGAAATGATCTAAATTTGGCTGTCGATTATCATCCTTTCATGCCATGAAGAACTCGGCAGCCATTGCTGCTGTGACATTTCGACTCCAAGAATCATCATCAGCTAGGCAAAGGCAACAAGAATATTTGGAGAGGTGCTTAATGAAAATATTAAACTGATGCTTCCTAAAAGAATGCTTATCATTAAGTGCTTACAAGATATGGTTTTATAACAGGAGGATGACTCAACCTCTGGGAGATTCAACAGCTGGCTCAGTGTTCCGGAATCCATCTGATTTGGAAGTTGCAGCAGCTGAGTTGATTGAGAAAGCCATGTTGAAAGGATTTAGAGTGGGGGGAGCCATGGTTTCCAATATAAACGCCACCTTCTTTGTAAATGCTGGTGGCTGAACTTCTCAAGACATGCTTAATCTCATTGATTTGGTTAAGGAAAGGTTGACAAGAAGTTTAGCGTACAACTTAAGGAAGAAGTTGTATATTGTCATCCATAGATGTAATCATTTTGAACCCAAAAGGAGACAAGTAACTAGCACAGAAAAATTTGATGCAAATTAAGTAAAAGAAGGGCATGTTAATAAAAGTACTTTCAAATGTAATTCTGTTTGAATAAAATGTTTCTACATTTATGAACCACTTCAGCTAGTTGTTATCCTTGCCCGTCTGCCTAATTCTACAATTTCTTTTTGCCAATCCTTTGGTGATGATATGAGTAACAATTCCAATGGGACCGAAAAAGAGGCAAAGAGAAACTGAATGTCGAGTTTCAAATTCATTTTGGAGACCATCGTGAAAAACCTGCCTGGATGAGTAGCAATATGAAAATAAGCAGTAATGCAACAAACACACAAAATATACTGAGTGAGAAAGAGAAAAACAGAGAGACCTGGCAGCAAAGAGATCTACAACCAAGACGTGAATCCAAGCAGAAGCTAAAGTCATATCACTGGTGAACATCTCGGATATGCCAGATAGCTGTACATAATGCAGTGGTATATATGAATGAAATCCAGTCATTGCAAGCTTTATTTTTGTCAAACTAACATTGAAAACTGAATGCAATAAAATAAATATACCCCTGGAAGCAAGTATTTAGTACCGAACAACAACCGTAATGTATCTGGTGTCCAGGAGAGATACAGTAGATATGCATACAAAAGCCCAAGTACCACATACGGTATGCTACTTTCAGTAGATTTCTTCGTCTGCATTGTGACAAATATATACCAAACATCAGTCAACAAACTCTGAGAAGTTTGCAAGGCTTCTGAGATTGAAGATAATGAATTGAAATACTGTGATGAATACTGATTACAAGGAAGCAATTAATCTACCGAGCTAGTTAAGAGAAGTTAGAATGGATAATTAAATATTGTCAAGCCAAAAAACAACAGATGTTCAACTGAAGGAGGGGCAATACTGATGCAGATAGGCAATAGAAATGTCCAAGTCATCAAGTAATTGGAGCAGAAACAAAGTGTTGATAAATTATAAAGCATAGGTCCTATTTGAAATAAGAAAAATGCAAAGGGGAATGGAAGTTCCCAGATAAACACGGAAAACTTACCAGTTCAGCTTTAGGAGCAAACACCATAAGAGTGTAGAATGGAAGCACAGCTACTGTCCCCACCGTAAACATAGTACTAGCAATTTGAGAGCCTGCCAACCCAGGAAGAATTGTAGGGAAGAAATAATATGACTAACTACTATTCCTATTTACTCAAACATATTTGCTAGGAAAGGGCATTTAATTCTGTTTAAGAGAGAATAGAATAAATTATGTTCTGCATAATAGACCTCTTTTAAAAGTTTGCTAATGTTACACAATACTGTTGGACATTGCATTATAAAACAGGGACAAAGAAATCATGCCATGATGATAGCTCTATAAAAATTTGCTATAAAGGATCAAGAAAGGAAAGAATAGCTTATGTTAAATTACCTTCAATTATTTCAAGCATCAGTCCAACTTATACTAGGTTCAATAATGTCATTCAGATAAGTCTTGACTAATGGCGTTAATCAGAGGTTGTAAGTAGACTGGAATTATAGATGAAAACTAAAACAAACTGAGAAGCCTTTATGATAAATAATCAATTCAGTATTCTTATACTGTTTTCAAAGGTATTGAGCTCTGTGTAGTACCTAGTTGTGAACATTCTTTGGCCGCAACCAATAGTTTGCACCACACACAACTTGATGTGCCTTACTCCAAGGCTATATCATGTCATTATCAGATCTTTCTTCATGAAAAGGGATTAATTTCTGGCATTTTAAGGATCTTAATTTCTTTCAGGCCTTTGTTTTACACTTACGAAACCCTGGTTGAATGTTCAGAAATGAAAAGCTACTAACTTTCGATAGGGTTCAAGACAAGCTGCAACCAATGCTCAATTTTAAAGCCATGATGCATAAATTAGTAAACAAACATCATTTTGTTGGAACACTGAAAAACTGACATTTGAACTTTGTATGTTCAATATGATAGTAACATGTATAAGACAATTTTCACAATAATCATATATAGGAAAACAGAGCTTGATCCCCCGCAGATTGAGATATCCTATTTTCTTCTGTAGACTCTGATTTTTAATTGAAAAAAAATTAAAGAACCAAATTGGAATCAAAAACTAATAAAAGAGCAATATATAAGACATATTAAGACACCAGCGAAAATCAATAATGCTATTCTTCCTTACGTTCTACAAGCTAAGAGTAGAAGTAACCAACAAGATTACATGAAGCGTGTACTCTGAAGCCTTTCTGTTGGCGAATGAATGTTGCAACTTGGGGTCTTACAATAACTTTTGATCCTCCAATGAAACTCCATTCCCTTTGAAAGTCAGTTCCAACTCCTGCTACTCGTCGGCCAAATTGTTCAGTGTTCATACTTTTGTGAGCAAATAATCTTTGATCCCAACCAACATTATGTCGACGTCCTAGAGGCTGCTCCAAACAGTTAATCTATAAGCAACAGAACTTAATATAGAAGAATAGCAACAGGCAGCAATTTGTGTATTTACAGTCAGCATAATTATTCATCCTTCACGCTCACTAGTTCGCAACAAAAACTGGCGAACTTTGCTTTGGTAAATTTGGCTTATAATACATCTCATGGTAGAGAAATTTACGGGGTAAAAAAATCCAATTTTGAAAATTCACAGCCACAAAACCAAAAAATTAACTGATTAATCTGAAATGGGAAACAACAATCATAGATCTTAGCAGAAATTTATTTCAAGGAAAAGAGTATAAACTCACTGTGAGTACAATGCTCCAAATCACACCTACATTCATCCATTCTATAACAGATATTACACAAACAAAAGGAAAAAGAAAATTTTTTTAAAAAGCCCAGATGAAAAGGCATAATTAAATAACAAAACATCAAACATTTTACAACAAAAACAAGAGAAAAAGAAGAAAACAAACCTTGAACGAATTCAGAGGATGGGAAAGGCAAGAAGAGAAGGCCATGTTTTGAGTAATAATGAAAATCCCAGTAGCAATGACGGCTTCTTCTTCATCCGTTTATAAAAACCACTTTGTTAATTGAAGAACTAAAAATAGAAAGAAAGAAATGAAATGAAGATACAGAAATGGTGAGGTGGGTCTTTCCACTTAGAAGAAACAAGTATAGACACACAGGCTGGCAACTAGTAGTACGCACCCACCATCGCAATTGATGGAAACGTCGCGCATCCATTATTGCGTCTCACTTTGCTTTGCAAGCTGAGCTGAGAAGCACCGAAATGTTTTCACTGTTTCGCCAAATTTGAGTTTCGCCATGTCCGCTTTGGAGTTTTCAATAACTACACGTGGCTGCATGTGGATGGGTATCATTTTTTCTTGGTAGTTTTTAAACCACTTTCATGTTTTGATTGCAGGTGGGCTACTTTACATTTGAAGAATTAAGAGAAAGAGAACCATCAGTTTGATTATTTTGTGCATAAAGTTTATTTAAACGTGGAAAATGTCATTCACATTGTAATACTACATATGCTAAGAACATCAATAAACTTTGCATGCAATATGCTACACCCACCAAACAGTTGAGAGCAATTGCATGTATGGAATTCCATTTCTAAGGATACATGTTAAGAATGATGAAATATCATTCTTTGCTTTTTGTAAATAAATTTTCGTTGTTATTTAGAATTTAAAAAAGGAAAATTGAAATTGGATATTCTTAGATCTCCTTGTCTTTGAGCCTGATGTTGTAGAATGCAACGAAGTTGAGAAAGCCACAATGCAAACAATGTACTTGTTCCTGCGCACGCACACATATATTTTGATTCTTTTCAGTGAACACTCGTTCTCAATTAATAATCAAAAGGTACTGACTGATTTAACAAGTAAAATTTATTTTGCAGTTGAAACTCAATTGAAAAATGGTTTTATTTATTTTTCTCTGTATTTAAAAAAAAAAAATTAGTCAAAAAGAAATCTCACTGTCACAAATCTAATAGCTTAAATTTATCGTATTTGTAACATGGGTTGGCCCGCGTAGGATAGACATTCTTCTAATCATCAAGGGCAGTACTTTAATAATTAAGAGCAGTTTAGATTGGGAAAATGATCCGTTCATTTTATGGACATGAGCAAATGTTTGGATACCAGAGCCTAAGCATGCATGTACACCTCCAACTGTCACAAAAATTTGACAAAAAAAACTGAACACCACTACTTGGGCTGCTAATCAGCGTTATGATGATAAAGAATTGCAGAGCAATTAAACTGAGGTGAGAACTGGGAATTGATAAGCACAGTGTTTCAATACATAATTCAATGGTCAGTTCTATACATTCAATACTAGCCTTATTTTCTATTTGAATAATCCTAAAAATTCCAAATTGTATTCCAATATTAGCATTTCAAGTGACGTGGTAACTACCCTACCAATGCTATATCCATTACACTAATTAGAGATTTCTTAATTTCAGTAGAGGAGTAAATAATGTTGAGTAACACAAAGCCATTTTAAAATTAAAAAGATTTTAACCAGTGAAGTGATATACCACTACGACGGTAATTGTCCTATCACCCGGTGAGATGGTGATATTGAGACAACTATTTAAAATCTCTAACATTACTTTTTCCATTTAACAACTAATCAGGTCCCTTTTCTTTTTCTACAAGAGACACAGAGAGGTCGAGTGATCAACTTGCAGTACTTCTTTGGCTGTGATCATCAAGCCAGGAAATAATATCACCGAAAACTCTAATTATCATGTCGTCTGGTTCGCCATCCAGAAGAGAATGAAAAGCATCCTTGTAAAGAATGAACTTCTTGTCCTTACTGCTTGCTTTCTCATACAAGGCTTTGCTCACAGATGGGTCAGTTACAATATCATCTTCTCCATGCAAGATTAGTAACGGCAGAGAAATCTGTTGTGATAGCAAGTATAAATAAACAAATCAAAATTTTTGTTCATGAACTCTACTTCCGAACATGTCCAATAAAAAAATCATATAGCTTTCTATAGAAACGCTCATAGCCCTACTTTAAGAATTCATATTGACAGCCTTAGAATACGTTTAAAAGGTGAAGTAATTTACTACATGTAATTGGTTATTAATCTTTTCTTAAAAGAATATCAAAAAACAGAAAACAAATTATCTTTTTGGTAACATTTATGTGATATTAATCGCATAAATCTAAAGCATATACTTAAAAGAACACAGACAAAGTAAGTCAAAATTGTGCTGTCCAAACTTGGTTACTTAAGAAAAAAGCTTATATTTGTGTGTGTTTGTTTCATTTTTTAGTGAATCTACATCTTAACTATCATAACTCAAATTGTGCAGAAGCAGTTTGATTCAAGGCATACTATGCTCCATCAGTCACTCATAATATCATGCATTGCATTACGAGTTTACTGCCTACTACTCTGTATCACTTATAATTTGTAGTCTTCCAAAATATGGGGCATGATTAAGATTCGAGTATATTCAATAACTGTGTAGAAGTATTAACTTATCTTCTTTATTTGAATACGTGCCAAACTAAAACCTATTTAAGGTATGAGCTATGCAATTTCTGAGAGCCTTCACTAATTCAGCAAGTCCAAAGTATCGCAGTTCCGACTAGAGAGATACTTGAGTCCATAGCCTTAATGCATACAGAAAAATAAGGAAAACCCTCATTACATAAGCCTCCAAATAATTTAACAGAGATTGCAAATGTATTGCACAGGATCCAATGGAAGCTGAAGTTTCCTTTGAAAAAGGAAAAAGCATGAGAGCAATCGGTATCAAAATTCACAGAATATTAGAAAAGGAAATAATCATACCTTTTCCAACTCAAATTCTATCTCTTGAGTGGTTTTGAGCATCTGCACAGCTGTCTGCAAGCGTGGTTTATCCTTGTAAGCAATAACATTATACTTTGCCTGCATCCAAAGAGAGAGAAAAACAAATGGGTTATGCGTTCATCATGAAAAATGAGAGCAATTAAAATTTACAGGTGGCCAGCAGAATAAATGAAAATCTCGATCAAATTGTTGTGATAAGAGAAAATAATGCTACTACAACATGCATAACAATCCTCATGGCACTATCCGTTTTTTTTCCTACAAAACATCAACCAACAAATGTTTTAATTTTAGTCCTTAAAAGGATCTAAGTGACGAACCAGCTCCCTTTTCTTTGGATCTTTAAATGCTGCCTCAGCCAGATCCTTTTGAGGAACCAACTTCCACTTTGGAAGAACATTAGCTATACTAATCAGGATTTGTTTTAATAACTTTGGAGGGACCATATCATCTGCAATCTACACAAAATTTTGACTAAGTCAGAGGCAAATCTCAAAAAACAAGGTTTCTCATATGATTAGGTTAGAGAAAGTACTTTGCACATAGGTGCAACAAGGATAGCACCACTCCATGCATTAGGTTGTTTAAGGTGCACCTTCAGAACTACAGCTCCACCCAAAGACTGTCCAAAGAGAAAGCTTGGCAGATCACAGAACTGAGGGTTCTCTGCAATGCAAATCCAACAAATACAGACATCAACAACAGAGCTGTATTTGACACCATTTCATAATAGTTGCATCATCTCAACCAATAACAAATGTTGAAAGAGAAAAGGTTTTCTTCAAGTTAAAGAAAGCCAAAATACAGGGAGACGGAAAAATCTAATTGCCATGGAAAGGGAAAGGTTCAAAACAGCAATTGCAATCCTATTCTGATAACACAATTTTGTCACCATTGACGGTTTTCAACACAATCCAATATAAACTATAAAATAACTTAGAACACCTTTGACTTTGGAATAATGTTCAATGACATCGTCAACAAGCTGGTCAAAGCTGGGGATGTAGCCATGAAGACCTTCTGAAAGCCCAAATCCTGGGTAATCCATAGCAAAAACTCCATATCCGGATGATGCCAATTTTTTTGCAGTTCCTGAAAATGTGCCAGAAAAAATTTAGGCTCGATTATCAGAACACACCTAGGATTAAAAACAGGTTACTAATTGCCATGAGCTACGTGCCTTCAAAGAAAAATGTGCAAGTGTCTCCATAACCATGACAAAAACACACCACTGCTTTAAGTCGAGAGCTCTCCGGAAGCCAGCTTTTAGTGAAAATTTCCAATCCTCTAGAATTCACCTCATATGACTGTATCACAGAATAACTATTGATCATCTTTCGCTACAAGCAAACTACAGCAAATTCAAATACGAACAAGGAAGGACACAAAACTCGTTTATGACCCAACTCGGTTCCCCATAAACAGAACCGAAAGGCCAAAAATAAACAAATTATCGAAGGAGAAAGAAAGCAAACGGCCTAGGGATGGTTAGAACACTCTCCAGGCTTATCATTGGTTTAAAAGCAACGACAAACAATTATATGATTCAGAAAAATGCGGTGAGACACATTTACAGAAAGATGTTATCATGATATGAAATTACGAGTTGGCATTTCCATTCCAATGTGCATAAAACAAATGATTCATTCTTATAAACAGGAACGAATAAAACTTAAGTTCGAGTTCTCACCTCTTTCATTTTCAATCCATCAGAAGGGATCTGCAACATGGCCAAAATAAAAGGTAATCAAAATGTTGACCACATACAATATTTCATTTAATTTCTTATCCATCATCCTTCTGAAGTATGATATACTATCAGCAACAAGAAAACTTTATAAAATGTTTACATCTTGATATTCCTTTCTTTCCCAATTCAACAGTCATCATAAAAAAATCCTGAACGTTCCGGATAAGTCAAAAGCAATTCAATGCAAAGAAATAACTACCTTGAACAAAATATGGTCAATATTAATCTGAACATCCTTAAAAGCCTCTCGAGCCCTGCGCCTAGCGGGTGCTTCGTCCATGTTAGCATCCAAAATCTTCTTCAACTCATCACTTATCCCTTCAAACTTCACTGATATCGCCATTACCCTTCTTCTCTTTTCTCTCAAACCAATTGGCGCTGCACCCAAACTCTAACCTACGTACTCAATAAAAAGTAATGAAAACCAAAGGGAAGGATTGGTCGGTTGTCATTCAAGTTTATACCACCAAAAAAGGGTGGCGAATGCCGCAAAGTATATCAGATTTTAAGGCCATGTTTGGTAATTAAATTACAAGTATATAAAGAAAATTACAGAAAGAGTGCTGATGGGATTGGACCTCGAAAGCATCCAAAATTATAACGATATCTGACTTTTCCTTTCATTTTACTTTTATTCATGGGATTCGATGGGGATGCAATCTGAGTGGGAGATGATTGTGTTTGAAACCTTTAATTTTAATTTTAATTTTTAAATTTTTTTCGTTTAATAATAATAGAACGACATTTAAACCCTCAAGTTCGGCTTAATATCTAATGATATGTTCAAGAGTTTGAAAATATCCAATCAGATCCTTAAACGAGCGAATTTTTTGGTGTTTTAATATTTAAATTTTGGTAAGACTCTAATATAATTACACAACAGCTCCATATTAATTAAAAAATATTAAATTATTATAAAATATTTTATAAATTTATAAATCAAACCTAAATTGTTAATTTTTTTCCTTTACTAATTATAAAAAAATAAAAATATATATAATTTTAAAAAATTAATTATATCCAACCACAATTTATTCTCACAAATTAAAATTTATCAACATATATAACCATCACAACAATTAAACATATTAAATTTATAAATTAAATGTAATTTTAAAATAAAATAAAATATAAAATAAGGAGGAGTGGGCCAAAAGTTGAAAATGTGAGAAAAAAGGGAAAAATTTTTATTTTATATTAAGATTATTTGTGTATTTTCACATAATATTCATTATGTGTT
Organism: Trichilia hirta; assembly: GCA_035221805.1. Taxonomy (NCBI): domain Eukaryota; kingdom Viridiplantae; phylum Streptophyta; class Magnoliopsida; order Sapindales; family Meliaceae; genus Trichilia; species Trichilia hirta. The sequence goes on along the minus strand of JAWDEX010183829.1, from coordinate 4,077 downwards.
ATTAACTTTGATTAATTTTTATTTACACAATTATAATTTTATTCTTCATTAACAAAAAAATATAATAATATGGGGTGACGTGTAAAATTATAACATGTTTATTAATAATTTAATATTTTTTAATAAATATAGAATTAGAATACATTTATTTTAGAATTTTGCATAAATTTAAATGCTAAAAAGTAAATAACACCCTTGTTTACTTCATTTAGGGTTTTCTAATCTTATGAGAATCTCGTTAGCAATTAGGTTTTGAACTGGAGAGGTCTAGATGTTTTTTGGGCTTTGAATAAGCTGAAGTTTGAACACGTCACTTAGTTTTTAGACTGTTTAGAAGCTTCCAAATGAAGGTTTACATGTGGTCGACATTCGACAATTCGGGATTGGGGTTCTGGCTGATGGGCTGTCATCTGAATGAGTGACTGCGAGTCTCAGAGATGACACGTGGAACGTTTGAAATGCAAGGTTTAACCTTAGTCATGCGTACTTGGACTGATCTGTTTTACTTGATTTGATCACAGTTTGTTTTACAACTTTTAGTGTTACCAATACTATAAATATAATTTTATTAAGGTAGAGTTTATTTTTTTTATTTTATATTTAGATGTATATAAAATTTGAATAAATATAAATAATTTTTAAATAAATTACATTTATTTTTGATTTATTACATTTAAAACAAATATTAAAAAAATAGTATTTTTTCATGTGAGTATCTTTATAAATAAATTACGTGTAAGTAAAAAATTTTAATTTAATTTATTTAAATATAATTATTAAGCTTTTAGTGAGTAAATAAAATTTTATTTTATTTTAATTTTAAACAAAAATGATTATTAATTAAAATATGAGTGAGTTTTATAAAAGATTAATGTTAGGAAACATCTTTCATAATTTTATTTTTAAAATTAAGTGAAAGTTAATTAGATTAAATAAATTCTAAAAATTCATTTAATACTACGTAATTATGTAATACTTTAAAAATATCTAGTGTCATTCATTTTTAATAAGATTTATATATTTTTATCTTAATATTTAATATTTTAAATTATTACAGAAGTAAAACCAAAATCCGTTGCCAATCACCTTGATACTCAGCTTACTCCACACTGTCGCCAAAAAATTTTTAATCATTTTCTCGACCGTATTCTACAGGAAACAAAATTAAGATTATAATTTGGTAACTATAAATTATTGTGAATATATAAGTACTAAGAATCAAATCATTTTGTTTTTAAAATGATCCTCACTTTCTTAGTTTTCAAAATTGTTCTCTCTTTTAAAATTATTTTTTGTGTTTGTTTTACATCTCTTGTGAATATAAATTTTTGGTTAGTTAATTTCTCATATAATTAAATTGAATATTTTTTGTAACGATAATATTATACATGAAAAAAATTATGATACAAAAATTCTTATTTCAATTTATGATATCATAATTTCTAGTCGTATTTTTTAAGTTTTTTACGCCCAAATGCCAAATGCAAGTCCTCTTGTTTAATTATTAATAATGTTATATATTTTAAATTTTTACCTTAAACTATGTGGTAAGTAAGATAATATTTATTTATTAAATATTAAATTTTGTCATTTTTAACTGACGTCACTAAGAAATATTTATAGGAGAAAATAAAAAAAATATATAATTATTATTGTTGATGCAAGAAAATATTCCACGTCAATTAGGTGAATATTTTTCACATAATGAAAATTATTAAACAAGGCTTAAATCTAAGAACATGTTTTCTCACACACGACTCTAACTCCAAAACTGCACGTAAACTACTCAATTATCAATAAAACAAAGTAATAAAAGAGTACAAGCGAGTGATTTAGAACTAAAATTAAACATTTAAATTTTATACGTTAAAGTTGTTATAATATCTCACATTTTGTGAAAAATATTTTATTATTTTGTTTTTAAAAATTAACTAGTGGTGACATTCAACGATTGATATATTTTATTTTATTCTTAATACATACCACATATTGGGTCATAATCATTGGCTTTTGGTTCTTTGGGGTTTACTTTTCTTTTGGATGCAACGAAATTAGTCAAATAGACAAGGTTTTACTTTTCATATTATTAATAAATTCATACTACTTACAAAAGATGTTGAACTTAAATCACGTGACATTCTATTCCATATTCAAGCATTTAGTCAATTGTATGATATACAATTATATTAATAATATAATGATAAAATTAATAATTTTAGTCAAATAAAATTTATTAATTGGTATCATATTAAATTTAAATATAATCTTTTCTGATAATTTTATGTGTTTCTTTAAGTTAGTTTTTTTGAATTTAAATATTTGACATAACTTTTCATGTAAATTTTTATTGATTCTAAATATCTAATTATTGAGATTTAAAATATAGAAACTTAATATTTAATTATAAATATGGAAACTTAATATTTAATTATAATGACTCAACAATCATATTTTATCGTTAAATTGTAATTCAATAAATAAAAATTATATTTATAATAAATATTTACAAATAAATTCGTGTCCTATCCCGTCTATGAAGTTCACACATAACAATCACCATAAATTTTTAAGACACATTTTATAGCTCTAAATATGTCTTTTAGGTTTATAAACCTTATTAATTACTTGTATACTATATAATAATTATTATATATTTTTAAAATATTATCTCACGTTATTTTACAAAATGTATAAAACAAACATGTCTCTCGAAGACATCGTTCATGATTCATTTCTTAAATACAATACAGAAGTAATTTACGTTTAAATTAAAAAATTTTAAAAAAAATTTCTTTTTCATTTATACACACTTATACATACAAAAATTTATAAAAATATTCTCCAATGAACAAATAATAGAATAATAAATTTAAAGAAAATGATATTAGTAAACTCTAATCCTTTAATCAATCACTACCTCTAGCAAAATCTCTACTTTAATTTTAATCTCCTAAAGTTAAAGAATGAGGGGTAAGTATATGAAAATATATTCTGTGAATAGATACAAAATAAACATAATCATTTAAGGTATTTAAAAATAAAAATGCACTAAAAAATATTTAAAAGAAAATTTATAAAATTAGTTCATTCAACGAAAATCAAAATAGTATCAAAATCATAAGGCAAGCCACTTTCTTAGTATTTACTTTGATTAAAAACAAACTCGCGCTGTTAGTAAATTTTTTGCAATTAAAATACTAAAATATTTGATAAAAATTTAGTTTATATGATAGAACAAATAATGCATAATTTGTTATAAAATTTTAGCTCACCGATATTGACCTAGAGTAGTCTGTCAATTTACACATGATTATCTTATTTATTTTTGTCTAGTAGGATACTTCATAACAAATGAGATTATCATTTCTCTTATATTGACCCCGCAGACGTGCATTTTGAAAAAATATTTAGCATGACATTTATGTAAGGATCTTAAAATGGTTAACATATGAAAATTTTTTACTTTTTATCTAAGCAACCATAGGTATTTAATTTTATCAAAATAAGCATAACACAAATCTTCTTTACTTTGTATAAAATTCAACAAGAAGTCTCTTTTCTACCTCCAAAAGAAACATGTACTAATTCGTTGAAAATGATTCCAATTGCACATTTTGAAGACTTGGAACACATATGGTTTCACCAAACCATCTTACATATTTTTTATGCTTAAAAAATATATATATCATACTATAGAAGACAAGAAACCCTTAAAATTATTTTTCATTTTCTTATCTTCCCTTTCTCTCTTTGTTTTTCTTTATTTTCATTTTGAAAAACTTAAAAATAATAGTTATGGCTTCCAAAGCCATAACCCACCAAGAAGGAAGAAGAAAAACTTAATTTTCAATTCAATTTATATTAACTATTAGAATCCCACCTGTACTCCTATATCAAATGATTGGTTTATTTTCTTTAATAAATAAAAAAGAACATTGATTTAATAAGTGTTACAAGTGTAAATATATAATTAATAGATTTTAAAAATTAATTCAATATTCATTAATCTATATTAATGGATAATGTCAATTATTAAACAAATTAATAATATATATTAATTATATTATATTATATATA